>SKCR01024959.1:0-83213 GCA_019454045.1 Zanthoxylum bungeanum | reverse complement strand
GATGTCAAGACGGAAGTATCACTTCAGTTATAGTGGAGATGAAGTCACGCAGGATTGGTATTAGTGCTCTTAAGTGTTGCGCAACCAATCAGATTGGTGACCAGGTCATGAATATCCGATTATAGAGACTAGTTACCAGACATCCGACATGTGCTTCGGACGGGGCAGACACTTATCCAGCCCCAGCCCTAGCACGTGACTATCCATACTGGGTCGATATACACAATACTATGGTATACTACGCTTGATACAGATCTATATATTCCTGTAAGAATATTTCTGGAGAATTGGGTAGGCATGGCGCTTTGCTAGAAGCCAACCTTGTCTTGAAAATTGGTATAAACGTAGTACGAGGTACTTACGTGTTCGGGTAGTCCGACGACCGTATTTACTGCCAACATATCCGGAGATCTCATGGTCGCTTCCTGAAGATTCACCGA
Source organism: Zanthoxylum bungeanum (assembly GCA_019454045.1). Lineage (NCBI taxonomy): Eukaryota > Viridiplantae > Streptophyta > Magnoliopsida > Sapindales > Rutaceae > Zanthoxylum > Zanthoxylum bungeanum. The sequence goes on along the minus strand of SKCR01024959.1, from coordinate 82,773 downwards.
TGATGTATAACTCGCACTTTAATTAATCTAGGATTAATTAGAAGAGAGAGAAAATTAATCTGGGATTAATTGCGGAGATATTTTATCTGGATAAATATTAATTAAAGAGAGAGAACGATTAATTTGGAATTAATCGATAAAATAATATATTCGATATATTATAAGAAATTGGATTTCGACGCGGAATTAAAATTAGATTTTAATTCGGGCGAACGAATTAATTTAGAATTAATTCGTTAGTGACGTGAACAGTGATTTCGCTAGGCGTAATCATTTAATTACGACGCGATGGAAAATTCGTTATTTGGAATTAGCGAACCCGAGCCCGAGATTGATTGCGAGCGCATTCGTATTTCGAATTCGAACGCGGCACGCAAGTCAAATCGTGCGTCAAATCGCTAGTCGCATCAATCGTCAAATCACTTGTCATTTTGAGTGATGTGACATGACATGTTGTCACTTTATTAAAGTGACTTGATGTGAAGTAAATGGTTGTTGGAAAAGCATTAATAGGCTTTTTGCTTTTTTGACTTTTGTACTTGGTAAATGTAAATGCTTTTTGTATTTGATTTTATTTTTGGAAAATAAAATAAATATATAAGTTAAAACATTACCTTCTCTCTCTCCTCCATCACGTTTTCCCTCTTTTCTTCTCCCTCTCATTCACGGCTTAGAGCCATTTCATCTTCTTCTTCATTTTGGTCACTGCCGAATTGAAAGAGAAGCAAGTGAGAGTGTTTTGTTGCAAAACAAGAGTGCTAGCACACACATGTGTTATATTATGGTGATAGGGAAACGAATTTGTGAGCTTGGAAAGCTTGAAGCTTGGAGCTTCAATGGAGTCTTCAATGGCCGAACATGGAGGAGACCACCACCACCAAAACCGAGCAGTCCACAGCAAGGAGAAACCTTGGGCGAGCTTATGGATGGAGCTTGAAGGCTTGTATTGTTCATTTCATCAAAACCCATCAATGTGAGTATGTATTCTGCCTTACTCCTTTGTGTATTCATCTCGTTTTTATGCATGTTTGTTGATCTTGGGACTTGATTAAAACTCAACAAGGGGTTGCTTTGTTGAAGGGTTCACGGCTTATGTTTTGCTTTGTTGAAGGGTTCACGGCTTATGGGTTGATTTGTTTTGTTTATTTTTGTTTTTTGATTGTTGTCGGTGAATGGATGCCGTGTGTGTGTGTCTTGTTCGGGTGTATGGGTGCTGCATTTCACGTTGATTTGGGTTTTGGTTTGTTTGTTGGCTTCTTTTGTGTGTGTGTCTGCCGCGTGTCGGTGTGAAGAAGAAGAGAAAGTAGTTTAGGTTTTTTATGTTTGTGATTCACGTGTCCCCCCCTTAGGGTTTGGTCAAGCCTCTTTTTTATAATGTTTTCAAGGGATCTTCAATCAAGGAAACAAATCCAATAAATATGAGAGATATTTTCTTAATTTATTTAGGGAACAAAATCTCTAAATTTGGTGAGGATGGGATTTCATATCTTGTTAAATTGGAAGGTGATTTGGGGGATTTTTTGACATGTGTTTTGCATGGGATTTCTTATATTTGGGAACTATTTGGCGTGCATGGGCTTTGTGTGGTGTGGGCGTGTATGGCATGGAATCCGAGGCTGGCTAGTGAGTCTGAATCCAAGAATGTGCTAATTTTGGAGTTTTCCCTTCCGGCATTCGTTTCCCGTGACTTCCGTAACTTTTCCGGTAGTGCCTCCATACGAGGCTCATCATTGGGCTTATGTAAAAATGCAGTGCCTACAACTATGCTCGCTCAACTCGAGAAGATTCCTATTGACGTTGGTGTACCATCTATTAGAAAATCCCCAGTGAGTCGTTCAGTGTTTATCAAATACACACCTACATGACTATACGAGTCTCCCGATACTTATAGTTCATTGGGATAAACCATCGGACCAAGTCACGATATACGACATGTACTGGTCTCAGTGGATTTTACTAACCGACCCGTGTTAGTAAATCTTGACCAGGAACTTTATTTAAGGATATACAACTTATAGTGCGCTTCCCAATGTCAATTACAAACTACGTTGTAACCGCGCACTAGATTGTAAATCCTACGGTCTTTGTCTAATATACACGTATCACTAAATCAGATTTAGTTTCAATCTAATCATAATTATATATCTAATCACAATTAGATTGAATAAGTGTATAAAAGACAAGATGTGCTACCATTAAATAAGTAATATTATGGAAAATGGAATTTCTCGTATTTATGAATTGGACATAAATACGATCCGGATTGGCAGTCTGAGCACCAACCCTAACATAAAGAACAAGACTACTAAATTGGAACCACGTTCACATGCGTGCCTATTTGTAGGCTATCCTAAGGAAACTAAGGGTGGATTCTTTTACAGTCCAGAAAATAATAAAGTATTTGTATCGACAAATGCTATATTTCTTAAGGAGGACTATATGAGAGAGTTCAAACCTCAAAGTAAAGTTTTACTTGAGGAGTTACTTGTTGGTACGACCAATACACCATTGTCAAATGTTGACAAAGACATAACAACTTCTACATCTGAAAGTCAGATGCAAGTTTATCAGGATACCATACCATCTAGACGTAGTGGGAGGGTTGTGAGACAACCTGAATGCTTTATAGGAAATGGAGAGGTACAAGTTGTTGCATCATGTGATGGTATAAATGATCCATTGACCTATCGTAGTGCAATGGAAGAAATTGATAAAGAGGAATGGCTTAAAGCCATGAACCTCGATATAGAGTCTATGTACTCTAACTCAGTCTAAGAACTTGTAGACAAACCTGATGGAGTAAATCCCATAGGTTGCAAGTGGATCTACAAGAGAAGAAGAGGAATAGATGGGAAAGTACAAACTTTCAAGGCTATGCTAGTGGCAAAAGGTTATACCCAGAAAAATGGAGTTGACAAAGAAGAAACTTTCTCGCCAGTAGCCATGCTTAAATCCATTGGGATTATTCATTCCATTGCTGCATATTATGACTATGAGATTTGGCAAATGGACATCAAGACTGCATTCTTGAATGGCAATCTTGATGAGTGTATCTATATGGTACAACCAGATGGGTTCATTACCCAAGGTCAAGAGCAACAAGTTTGCAAGTTGTAAAGGTCCATTTATGTACTTAAGAAATCATCTAGATCTTGGAACATAAGGTTTGATACTATGATTAGGTCTTATAACTTTGAGCAGAACATCGATGAGCCTTGTGTCTACAAGCGCATCATTGATGGTAAGGTTGTTTTCCTTGTGTTATACGTCGATGATATTTTACTCATTGTGAATTATGTAAAGATATTATCAGACATGAAAATCTGGCTAGCTAACCAATTCCAAATGAAAGATTAGGGAGAGGCAAGTTATGTACTTGGGATCCAGATCATTCGGGATCACAAGAAACGACTGTTTGCAATGTCTCAAGTATCCTATATCGACAAGATTCTTGTGCGATTTGGTATGCAGAATTCCAAGAAAGGTATTTACCTTTCAGGCATGAAATTCATTTGTCTAAGGAACATTCTCCTAAGACACCTCAAAGAGTTGAGGAGATGAGACATATACCATATGCTTCAGCAGTTGGAAGTCTTATGTATGCTATATTATGCACGAGACCGAATATTTGTTTTGCAGTGGGAGTAGTCAGTAGGTTTCAATCCAACCCAGGATTAGATCATTGGGTAGCGGTAAAACATATTCTCAAGTATCTTCGGAGAACGAGAAATTAAATGCTAGTATATACAAGTCAGGATATTAATCTGAGAAGATATACTAACTCTGATTTTCAGACGGATGTCGATTCTAGGATATCATCATGTAGATCAGTGTTCACTCTAGGTGGTGGGGCTATAGTATGGAGGAGCATAAAACAATCTTTTATTGCAGACTCCACCATAGAGGCTATAGTCTGGCTCTGGAAGTTGTTCCAGATATTGATAAATTGCTCACACTTTATTGTGATAATAGTGGTGCAGTGGCGAACTCCAAAAAACCAAGAAACCATAAGACGAGCAAGCATATTGAGAGGAAATATCACCTCATCAGGGAGATAGTGCAGATAGGAGATGTCGATGTCACAGATTCCATCCGCAGACAACGTTGCTTATTCGTTTACAAAGACCTTATCAGCTAAAGGGTTTAGGATTACATGACATGTCTCATTTGCTCTAGTACAAGTGGGAGATTGTTGGGATTTATGTCCTAGAGCTTCATGTATTGTAAACGAGATTGATTATTGTAATGATAATAAATGCATTATTTATTTTACCAAAGTTGTTTGATTTCTATCGCATATTGTCCAATTGTCTTGTTTACCTTGATTACTATTGTACCTTCAGACTTAGTGTATGTTTGATGCACAAGAGGATTTAAATCTGAAGTTAGTAATCTAAATAGTCCATAGAAAGCAAACAAAAAGGGTACTTTGTTTGTGGTTTATCTATAGCTACAGTCTATTCTATACTTGTATGACGACCTTGATCCGGGATCGTTCATGTAGTGACATGGGAATGAAGGCACCTTGTATGATGAGATCATATATGAATGGAATCTAATAAATACGAATTTCTTTTAATATCCGTTAACCGAAGAAATTCATTTTATCTAATAGATGGTCATATATGGATTCGATCTTAATCCTATGTGTACTACGAACTCCTGCATGGTAGGCTATGTCCTTTGATTTACTATGGCGTGGTTGGTGTTGCGTTTCCTGCCAATAACTACGTATTTTTGGGATATGGTTTGGTGTGTATATGGGAACGTTTTACATAGATATGGAATTCACTCATTTTCATGAGAAGAAGAAGAGTATCACTTTTAAGAGTTGATTCGGGACTTGAACAATTTGAGTGCTCAACTTTTATATTACGAATAGAAAGTTTTATATTCATAATTGTTATGAATTAATTGTTCATTATAGAATCAATTGTGCTTAAGGGACAAAATATTTATAGGGCTTTAACGGAATTTTGACCCGACTCTGTTTATGAGATATTCGTGAAGGGCTATATCTATATGTAATGATTATATCGATGGACACCGATGTTGTTCGGTTTATTTTATCCATCTACGGTAATGAGAGTTCAACTTGGAGTTAACTACGTATTTTGGGGATATGGTTTGGTGTGTATATGGGAACGTTTTACATAGATATGGAATTCACTCATTTTCATGAGAAGAAGAAGAGTATCACTTTTAAGAGTTGATTCGGGACATGAAAAATTTGAGTGCTCAACTTTTCTATTACGAATATAAAGTTTTATATTCATAATTGTTATGAATTAATTGTTCATTATAGAATCAATTGTGCTTAAGGGACAAAATATTTATAGGGCTTTAACGGAATTTTGACCCGACTCTGTTTATGAGATATTCATGAAGGGCTATATCTATATGTAATGACTATATCGATGGACACCGATGTTGTTCGGTTTATTTTATATTCATCTACGGTAATGAGAGTTCAACTTGGAGTTTTTAGTGAAATAACACGGAGTTAATAATTCAAAATATTTGATTAAAGAGTTTAATTAATATTTCAGAATTATTGGAGCTCGGAACCGTAGGTTCATTTGGTCCCCGTGCTAGCTCGATTTACTATAGCAAACCTAATATAATTAGATTGTCTAATAATATGCTCATATTATATTTATATATTATTAATGAGATTAATAATATTTATTGTCACAAATGAAAACTATGTTAAATTAGTTTAATTTAATGTTTTCTAGAATTCTTTGATTATGAGATAACCAAGTTAGTAATAATTATGAGATAATTACTACAATATAATTGAAGGTAATTTAATCATTATTGAGATAGTGATTTTTATTTACCTTGGAGACAAAGACATATGGCTGTTTGGGTTTCTAAAGTGTCCCAAGATCAATTTAAGCAAGAAATCATGTGAATACTCAAATGAGAAAAGCGGAAATAATACTCAATTTGAACGGATTTTGGAGATGTTAAACACAAAACTTTTGGCCTCTTGAAAGTCTCCAAGAACTCCTCTTTGAATTTGAAATCCAAGCTCCAAGCTTTGATGTTGATTCCAAGCTCAAGGATAGTTTCCCTATCACCTTAGATATGATTCCTTGTGTGTGCTAGCACTTGAAAAATTGCAACAATTTTTCTTCTTCTCTTTTTTGTGTTTCGGCCAAGCCAAATGGGAGAGGGAGAGAGTGTAATTTGCGTGAATGAGAGAGGGAGAGATGAAGTGAAGGACTTGTGTAAAAAATGATTTCAAAAATCAAAATTAAAGATATACCAAACATTTGGTAAAAGTCTTCCATCATTACAACTTGGAGTATTTTACAAGTCTTCAACAACTCACCGAAACCCATCAACAAAAAAGTTAATTTGAATGACAAGTGATGTGACTTGTGATGTGACATATGGGCCCCACTTGATTCAAAATCCGAGTGGGCCCGCAAACACTCCTGGGCTCGGGTTCGCTAATTCCGAATTAACGAATTTTCCATTGCGACGTAATTAAATCAAATTTAATTAAATAATTATGCCTAGTAAAATTACTATTCACATCGCTCGCGAATTAATTCTAAATTAACTCGTTCGCCCGAATTAAAATCTAATTTTAATTCTGTTATGAAATCTAATTTCATTTAATATATCGAATATATTATTTTATCGATTAATTCCAAATTAATCATTCTATCTCTTCAAATAGTATTTTATCCTAGATAAAATCTCTCCGTAATTAATCATAGATTAATTATGTTCGAATCATACATCATCGGTGAATCTTCGGGAAGTGACCCATGAGATCCCTGGATATGTTGGCAGTAGATACTGACGTCGAACTATCCGAACACGTGAGTACCTCGTACTACGTTCTTACCGATTTATGAGACATGGTTGGCTTTTAGCAAAACACCGTGCCTACCCAATTCTCCCGAAAAATTCTTAAAGGAATATATAATCTATGTCAGGCGTAGTATACGTAGTATTTCATATTACGATATAATATCGGATGTCACATGCAAGGCCTGAGGCTGGAATAGTGTCTGCCCCGTACGAAGCATATATCGGATCACAAACAACTAGTCTCTTTTAATCGGATAATCATGACCTTGTCATATTATCCCGATGGTTGTAACCAATTAGAGTACCAGTTCTGTATCCATGCGTGATCATCATCTCCATATGACTGAAGTGATACTTATGTCTTGACATCACACCCAATACACTATGATTCTCAATAAACCCAGAAGAGGCGTACACATAACCTGTTAAAGTCCTGGACGAACAAAACCAAAGCGTATTGATTATTGCAAGTACTAGCGATGCAAGTCGAAGGTTAAGACCAAATACATCTACCCTGATGCGGATCCCATAGACACATAGTCATACTACCAATGTACGCTTCCATAACACGCACAAGTGCAATACTAGTCTATTCTGCATTATCGATGTCCAGTCTCGATAATACTACGACTAGGGATATTTAATGATTAAACTGTTCCTGGATTAATATCGTCTCATATCTTATTAATCTGATTTAACCATATGGACTTTTATCATTTATATATTTAAGTAATCAAATTACAAAATTATAAAATGCAATTTCCAATGTCACATAGCTAATTTGTACAAAAACCACAATGTCTTTTACAAATAGTGACGCTATTGGTCATAATTGTCCAACAATCTCCCACTTGGCCTATAACCAGTCACTCAAGCATCTAACACCTGAACTATGTACATGTCGCTCAAACTTTTGCTGAGGAATAGCTTTCGTCAGCGAAACTGCAATGTTGTCCTCTGATGCGACCTTCTCGATCTTCACACCGCAACGATGTATGATCTCATGAATCAGATGGAAACGTCGAATAACATGCTTGGATCATTGATGAGACCGCTGTTTCTTAGCCTGCGCTATAGCCCCGTTATTGTCACAATACAATGGAATAGGCTCAGCTTCTAACGGAACTACTCCTAATCAAATTGGGAATTTAAGGATCCAAACTGCCTCTTTTGCTGCTTCAGCTGCAACAATGTACTCTGCTTCTGTCATTGAATCGGCAACAGTCTCTTGCTTGGAAGATTTCCAGCTTACTGCTGTGTTGTTCAAACAAAATATGTACCCGGATTGCGACTTGCAGTCGTCTTTATCGGTTTGGAAACTTGCATCGGTATACCCAGTTACCTAATGTTCTCCATCTCCATAGATTAAGAAAGCATCCTTAGTTCATCTAAGATACTTAAGGATATTCTTAATCGTCATCCAGTGACCATCACCTGGATCGGCCTGATAGAGACTACACATGCTCAAAGCATACGAGACATCAGGTCACGTACATATCATGGCATACGTGATCGATCTGACTTCTGAGGTGAACGGGATCCGACTAATGTTGTCTCTCCCATTTTGAGTTTTAGAACACATGTCCTTAGATAGAGTTGTTAGACATTATGACCCATAGCGTCACTGTTTTGTAAATGATATTGTATTATTGTACAAAATTAACTATGTGATAATGAAATTGCCTTTTGCCGTTTTGTAAATTATTTACTTTGATATATTAATGGCAAAAGTCCATATGATTAGTTCCGTATTGAGATGATATGAGACAGTATCAATATAAAATGTTTAATCATTAAATATCCCTAGTCGGAGTATTATCGAGATCGGACATCGATAATGCGGAATAGACTAGTATTGCACTTGTGCACGTTGTGATGACACAACGACATAGTTCTCATATATTTAAGTATTGGATACTTATGCAAGTGCGATAGGAGGTTGTGTTTTACCAATGGTACGGAAAACAGCTTCGCTCTGGATAGACCCCGCCGGAATCCATTGGTAGTATGTCTGCGTGTCTATGGGAAGCCGCATCAGGGTAGGTGTATGGTCTTAACCTGAGACTTGCATCGCTAGTACTTGCGACAATTGGTAAACTTGGTTTTGGTGGTTCGGGGCTTTAACCGGTTCTGTGTACACCTCTTCTGGGTTTATCGAGAATCGTAGTGTACTGGATGTGATGTCAAGATGGAAGTATCACTTCAGACATATGGAGATGATGATCACGCAGGATACAGAACTAGTACTCTATAAAAGGTTGCAACCGTCGGGACAATATGACTAGGTCAGGATTGTCCGATTTAAAGTGACTAGTTGTTTGATGTCCGATATATGTTTCGTACGGGGCAGACACATTTCCAGCCCCAGGCCTAACATGTGATCGTCCGATACTGGATCAATGTACGCGATACACGGTATACTACGCTTGATAAAGATCTAATATTCCAATAAGAATATTTCTGGAGAATTGGGTAGGCATGGCGCTTTGCTAGAAGCCAACCTTGGAGCTTCATTTGGCAAGAAAAATTGTTTTTTTCATCTTCTCTCCATTTGCTAGCACAATGAAGGATCAAAGGAGGTGTTAGGGAAACAACCTTGGAGCTTGGAATACTAAAAGACTTAAAGCTTCTTCTTCATTTCTCCTTGGCCGAAAGTTTCCCTCCTGAAGACTCAAGGATTTTCTTCATCATTTTTCGTCACAAGCTTTGTAAGTATGATTCCGCCATGCTTCAAGCTTTGCATGTATAAATCGTGTGTTTCATTTGCTTATACTTTCTTTGGGACTAATAATAGAAACCTACAATGGTATCATGGAGCCATGTTTAAGCATGAAATACATTAGGGTTAATTTGGGGAAAATTGATTGAAGCATGTTCTTGTGAAATTTGATGATAAAGTATGCTTATATGTATGTAATATGATGTTATACATGATCAATTTTGAGAAAAATGCATTGGATGATTTTTCCCCAAAATTGTTGCTTTGGCCGAATATGGAGGTCCTTGCTCTGAAGCATGTTCTTGTGAAATTTGATGATAAAGTATGCTTATATGTATGTAATATGATGTTATACATGATCAATTTTGAGAAAAATGCATTGGATGATTTTTCCCCAAAATTGTTGCTTTGGCCGAATATGAATGTTCTTGCACTGGATTGTAATTTTTTGTTTACAAGTTCATTAGATGACTTAAAACATATACAGGACTTAGATTAGTGATTCAATCGGATTGAAAAACAAATCGAACCAAAAATCCCTCTTGGCCGAATGCAATATGGCATGTTAAAGGACTTGATTTTTTGTTCAAATAAATGTTGGACATGTGTTTTGAACAAGTGATGATTAATAAATTAAATTGGTGTTTTGGAAATATTTGGTTTAATGAATTAATCATGGATTTACACTTTAATTAATTGAATTTTAAATTTGGAATATTAAAATTTAATTATGGGCTTTAATGTTTATTGGGCCTTATGGGCTTGAAATTGATTTTATGGCTTTTAAGGGTGTTCCTTATTTGGGCTTGGTAATTGGGTTTGACCCACATTGACCAAAGCCCAAGCCTTAATAAATCAATTGAAAGCCCATCAGACTTTAATTAAACAAACATTGGATGTTAGTTGGGCTTGGAGACCCATTAGATTAGATTTAGAATCTAAGTCTTTAACGCACATTAAAAGTGTAAACATTTAATTTAGAATTAAATAAATTGAATTAGTATTGAATACGACTTAAATTGGATTTAACGGGTAGTTCGATATAATTCGTGAATTCGTACCTTATGTATTTATTCTCAAACGAGTTGGACTCGCGCAAAATCAAACCGTTGTTTGAACATTGGATGATCATTTAAACAAAGACTAATTAATTGGATTTGATTGGTTGTGTAGCATGTCTTGATTGAATATATATGTATGTGATGAATGAATAGTGTATATAGGATGGATATTAGAAGGGAAAGGGTAATTTTAGAAATTATTGTAAATTTTGAATTTATAAATTGGACCTGCGTGTCCAGCCTTATCTCTTTTATCTCTTTGTATTCTCTTCTCACCTAATTCCCCTCAATGTAAATGAGGTTTCTCTTATTGTATTATGTAATTGGGTAGAAGTAGAATAGTGCTAGCGGGGAGAGGAAGGGAGTGATTTGTCTAGGAACAAGTTGTTTTATATATCCATCCGTATATCACTTTAATTTACTTTACGCGCTTATGATGTTTTAGAAGCATGCTTAAGGGTGTATGATGATGAGACCTAACACAAGATAATAAATTGGTTGCCAATTACGAAAATCCCTCAATCTATATTAAGCGATTATCCTTCCGTTGAATGATTCTTGTTCAAGATCCAAAATTGGCATTGGTTTGTTGGCCAAAGTCAAGACCTTTGTCAATTGAGGATGTACTTGAATCATGAGAGTTTTGTTCCACATCGTGTCTTGTCCAAGTTGTGATTTGTTGGCCAAAGTCAAGATCACTTCTTGTCCAACGACATTGATTACGAAACTTTCCTTGTCAATGGGTCCCGCTTAACTGGAATCATTAGGTTTGTTGTGCCAACGCCAAGGCCTAGATGATTCGGAGGATATGGTTAGGAAAATGTATTAGATACATTGGCATATGTAATGTACATATGTTTTGGATTTGGATGTCCACCTAACCGGATCTAGGAATTGGATGGGATCCAATTGATCTTTGAGATCTACCTAGTTAAATAGCATACAGCTTGTTGGCCAAAGTCATGGTTGTGTGTTATTTAATGGGATCCTAGCCCACTAGGAAATAGGATTTCCCGAGTTCTCAACAGAGGGTTAAAGACTTGATGAAAATAGTGGGAGGCTAGTATTGAATTTGCAATTTCGTTCAGATGCTTAGCCTTACGCGTCTTTCAATATTATTTCGTCTATTTATTAAAATTAGTTGGACTAATACATTGTTATTTTTTTTGTAACAGTTTGACTGTACCCATTTTATCGTTGACTAGATAGTTGGACTATCGTAGTTGAGATGGCAAGCAAGGGAAATGTCCCAGACATCATCATGGGTGACAATGTCTTTAAGGGCACAAACTTCGCTGATTGGGAAATGAACCTAAGGATAGTCCTTGGGGCTGAGAGGATGCGGTACACTATACAGATACCTCTCCCGCTAAGCCTAAGCCCACTGACCCACTTGAGCTGGAGTTATGGAAAACTCACAGCGATGATTGTGACACAGCTCAGGCTATTATGTTAGCTTCGATGACTCAGCACTTTCGTCGCCAGAATAGGGACTTGGATCCTTATAAATGATGGCTAGACTGCGAGATCTCCACCGCACCAACAAGCGGATGAAGAGGTACGAGTTGGTGAAAGAAACTCTTCCGCGCCCGAATGATTGAAGGCGCATCAGTTGAGGCCCACGGGGCTCAAATGATCGCCGATATTGATGAGTTGGCCAATATGGGAATAGTCTTGGAGGCTGAGCTGACCGTAGATTTGATCTTACAGTCACTTCCTGATTCTTGGAAACAAATCATAATCAACTACAAGTTGATGGACACGGATGACTCTCTTGGAGAGCTGTTATCCATCTTGAAGGAGTCTGAAAAAGAACTCCAAAAGGGGGCAAGCGCGAGGCGCACTATGCACGACCTCTCAGGGGCAAGGGCTGGGCCCAAAGCAACTGGAGGGGTGAGGAAGAAGAAACATAAGAAAAAGGGTAAAGGCAAGTTGACAAAAGCTTCTGGGAAGCCAAGGAAAAAATCTCAAGATGTCTGCCTCAACTGCGGCAAGAAGGGTCACTGGAAACGTGACTGCCGAATGGGCAAGGGACACAGAGAGATATCAAGGCAGGCAAGGCACTAGCCTCTGGTATGTTTGTTATTGAGATAAATATGACTACTTCTAGTTTTAAAAATTGGATTTTTGATTCTGGTTGTGCTGCTCATATATGTATTGATTTGCAGGATCTGCAGAATAGCAGGATGCTGGCTTCAGGGGAGGTTGATCTACGAGTCGGAAATGGAACTCCAGTTGCTGTTTTGGCTGTAGGGACTTTTGTTTTGGAATTGCCCTCGGGGCATGTGCTTAAACTTTTGAACTGTTTTTATATACCTAGTTTGACTAGGAATATCATATCTGTATCTTTGTTAACCCAGCATGGGTACACTTTTGTATTTAGAAACACTGGGTGTTATTTATATAAAGATGATGCAGAAATTTGCACTGCTGTTGCAAATAATGGCCTTTATATTTTGAATATAAATGAATCTCCTAAACATAAAATAACAAACAAAAGCTCAAAAGGAGTAATCTAAAAGATGAAGCTTACATGTGGCATTGTCGTCTAGGACACATTAACAAGACTCGCATATCCACACTTTCGAAGAGTGGGTACTGGACGGATTTGATCCTAATTCTTATGATGTCTGCGAATCTTGTCTTTTAGGCAAAATGCCTAAATCACCTTTTAGTGGTAAAGGTGAACGTGCCACAGAACTGTTAGCCCTCGTTCATAGCGACGTATGTGGGCCCATGTCTAGCCAGGCTAGAGGTGGATATCATTACTTCGTAACCTTTACGGATGATGCATCTCGTTATGGTTATGGTGTATCTAATGAGACACAAGTCGGAAACTTTTGAGAAATTCAAAGAGTTTCGACACGAAGTAGAAAAACAAACAGGCAAGAGTATTAAGACATTACGGTCGGACCGTGGTGGCGAATACTTAAGTTATGAGTTTCAAGATTACTTGAAAGAATATGGTATTCTTTCACAGTGGACTCCTCCTGGAACACCGCAATTAAACGGTGTGTCTGAACGGAGAAACCGTACCTTGTTAGACATGGTAAGGTCGATGATGAGTCGCACTGAGCTACCATATCCTTCTGGGGATACGCATTAAACAATGCAGTACTTATTTTGAATAAGGTTCCGTCAAAGTCTGTTGAACAGACTCCATATGAGATATGGACAGGGAGGAAACCAGGTTTCTCTTTCCTGAAGATTTGGGGATGCTGGGCATATGTTAAACGTTTGAAGGTACCAAACTAGAACCCAAATCAGATAATGCCTTTCGTGGGATATCCTAGGGAAACCAAAGGATATTACTTCTATCACCCACAAGAGAACAAAGTATTTGTTGCTCTACATGCATTTTTCCTTGAGAAGGAATTCCTAGATGCAGTGGGTAAGTGGGAGGAAAGTGGAGCTCGATGAAAATCGTAGTGATACTGTTCCTGGCAATGAATCAACGACGGAACATAAACATACCATCCAGGATGAGTCTGTACAACAATCTTCATATACACAAGGACCGCGTAGGTCGGGAGAGAGTCAGGACGGTACCTGAGAGGTATGGGTTCCGAATCTCGCCTCATGTAGATATTAATCTTATTGAGGATAATGAACCGGCTACGTATGAGGAAGCAATACAGAATATTGATTCCGCTTTATGGCAAGAACCATGATTCCGAGATGGATTCCATGTACGCCAACCAAGTTTGGACACTGGTTGATGCCCCAGAAGGCGTAAAGCCTATTGGATGCAGATGGATCTTCAAGAAGAAGACGACATGGATGGCAACGTGCAAACGTACAAAGCTAGGCTTGTAGCAAATGGGTATCGTCAACAATATGGTATTGATTATGACGAAACTTTCTCACCCGTTGCCATGATTAAATCCATTCGGATAATGCTTGCAATAGCTGCATATTTCGATTACGAGATATGGCAGATGGACGTTAAACCCGCTTTCCTTAACGGAAACCTTTTGGAGGATGTTTATATGCAACAGTCTGACGGTTTTTATCATACCTAGACTTGCAAACAAGGTTGTAAGTTAAATCGATCCATTTATGGATTGAAGCAAGCATCACGGTCATAGAATCAGCGTTTTGATGAGATCATAAAAGAATATGATGTCGTAAAAACGATGATGACCCTTGTGTATACAAGAAGGTTAGTGGGAGAGCACTGACTTTTATTGTCCTTTATGTCGACGATGTATTGCTATAGGCAATGACATTCCCATGCTAACGTCGGTGAAAGCTTGGCTTTCTTAAATTCTCCATGAAAGATCGGGAGAAGCAGCCTTTATTCTGGGAATAAAGATCTACCGGGATAGATCTAGAAAGCTGCTTGGACTCTCCCAGAGTACATACATTGACAAAGTGTTGAAGCGATTCAACATGGATCAATCCAAGAGGGGATTGATGTCAATGTCACGTGGTATCCTCTGTCTAAAGACATGTGTCCTAAGACTAAAGAAGAGAGAGATAACATGAATCGAATACCGTTCGCCTCGGCAGTCGGATCGATCATGTATGCCATGATATGTACGCGACCTGATGTGTCATATGCTTTGAGCATATGCAGTCGCTATCAGGCCGATCCAGGTGAAGGTCACTGGATGGCAGTTAAGAATATCCTTAAGTATCTTAGACGAACTAAGGATGCTTTCTTAATTTATGGAGGTAGAGAACTTGAGGTATCTGGGTACACCGATGCAAGTTTCCAAACGACAAGGACGACTTCAAGTCGCAATCGGGGTACATTTTTTGTTTAAATAACGGAGCAGTGAGCTGGAAATCTTCCAAGCAAGATACTGTTGCCGATTCAACAACAGAAGCGGAGTATATCGCTGCGTCGGAAGCAGCAAATGAGGCATTTTGGATCCGAAAATTCCTAATCGGATTAGGAGTAGTTCCGTTAGCAGCTGAGCCCGTGCCATTGTATTGTGACAATAACGGGGCTATAGCACAAGCTAAGGAACCGAGGTCTCATCAACGATCCAAGCATGTTCTTCGGCGTTACCATCTGATTCGGGAGATTATACATCGTGGCGATGTAAAAGTCGAGAAGGTCGCATCGGATGACAACATTGCAGATCCGCTGACGAAAGCTGTTCTTCAGCATGTGTTGAACGACATATACATAGTTCAGGTATTAGATGCTTGAGTGACTGGCTATAGGCCAAGTGGGAGATTGTTAGACATTATGACCCATATCGTCACTGTTTTGTAAATGATATTGTATTATTGTACAAAATTAACTATGTGATAATGAAATTGCCTTTTGGCCGTTTTGTAAATATTTACTTTGATATATTAATGGCAAAAGTCCATATGATTAGTTCCGTATTGAGATGATATGAGACAGTATCAATATAAAAGGTTTAATCATTAAATATCCCTAGTCGGAGTATTATCGAGATCGGACATTGATAATGCGGAATAGACTAGTATTGCACTTGTGCACGTTGTGATGGCACAACGACATAGTTCTCATATATTTAAGTATTGGATACTTATGCAAGTGCAATAGGAGGTTGTGTTTTACCGATGGTACGGAAAACAGCTTCGCTCTGGATAGACCCCACGGAATCCCATTGGTAGTATGTCTGCGTGTCTATGGGAGGCCGCATCAGGGTAGGTGTATATGGTCTTAACCTGAGACTTGCATCGCTAGTACATGCGACAATCGGTAAACTTTGGTTTTGGTGGTTCGGGGCTTTAACCGGTTCTATGTACACCTCTTCTGGGTTTATCGAGAATCGTAGTGTACTGGATGTGATGTCAAGATGGAAGTATCACTTCAGACATATGGAGATGATGATCACGCAGGATACAGAACTAGTACTCTATAAAAGGTTGCAACCGTCGGGACAATATGACTAGGTCAGGATTGTCCGATTTAAAGAGACTAGTTGTTTGATGTCCGATATATGTTTCGTACGGGGCAGACACATTTCCAGCCCCAGGCCTAACATGTGATCGTCTGATACTGGATCAATGTACACGATACTACGGTATACTACGCTTGATAAAGATCTAATATTCCAATAAGAATATTCTGGAGAATTGGGTAGGCATGGCGCTTTGCTAGAAGCCAACCTTGTCTTGTAAATCGGTAAAAACGTAGTACGAGGTACGTACATGTTCGGATTATCCAACGACCGTATTTACTGCCAACATATCCGGAGATCTCTTGGGTCGCTTCCTGAAGATTCACCTATGATATTTGATTCGAACTTTATTAATCTTGGATTAATTACGGAGAAACTTTATCTTGGATAAAATGCCTAATTAGGAGAGAGAACGATTAATTTGGAATTAATCGATAAAATAATATATTCGATATATTAAACGAAATTAGATTTCGACGCGGAATTAAAATCGGATTTTAATTCTGGCAAACGAATTAATTTAGAATTAATTTGTTAGCGATGTGAATAGTAATTTCGCTAGGCATAATTATTTAATTTACGTCGCGACGGAAATTCGTTAATTTGGAATTAGCGAAACCGAGCCCGAAAGTGTTTGCGGACACATTCGTATTTTGAAACGAGTGGGACCCGCAAATCACATCGCGAAGTCTCATCACTTGACACGACTAGTTGATGGATGTAACAAGTCACCTTTATTGGATGACACATTGTCACTATTCTCAATGTAAGTAGGTGAGGCCATTTAACGGCTTTTTGGGAGGGAAAACGTTTTCACCTTTTTGGAGGGATATTTACCAATATATTTTGGTAATTATCATCACACTTCTCACGGTTTTTGGAAAACAAGAAAGTGAAAAGCAAAGGCATACCAAAAGCCTTCTCTCCATTTTCTTCTTGCTCACGCCGTGAGCTTCATTTGGGCAAGAAAAAATGTTTTTTCATTCTCTCCATTTGCTAGCACAATGAAGGATCAAAAGAGGTGTTAGGGAAACAACCTTGGAGCTTGGAATACTAAAAGACTTAAATCTTCTTCTTCATTTCTCCTTGGCCGAAAGTTTCCTCCTTGAAGACTCAAGGATTTTCTTCATCATTTTTCGTCACAAGCTTTGTAAGTATGATTCTGCCATGCTTCAAGCTTTGCATGTATAAATCGTGTGTTTCATTTGCTTATACTTTCTTTGGGACTAATAATAGAAACCTACAAGAGTGACGACATGCTGTTCTAGGCTCTCGCGACCTAGTTGGGAGTACGGAGTAGCCCACGGGGGAACTAAACCGGAGAAATAACATGGAGTCCCACCCCACCCGTGTGAACCGGAAAAATGATTTAAGGCCGCACTCACCCCTCGCAAGGGAAGACCTCAAACCGTTGGGTTCGGAATGGTCTCTTACTTATGCCACTTGTAATGATATAATTTGTGCAATAATCTAACCAAGCCTAAGCAACATATATTTCCAAGGATAATCTACTTCTAAGTTCATGCATAAAAAAATAAATTGGAATAACGGCAAGCATATAATTTCATAAACACATTATATTGATAAACACAGAGACGCAAATAAACAATCATTGTACAAGCATGCATATTAAAGAGAGGCAATTAAGTGTATAAATATTGAAAAGAGCTAATCTAAACATATGATGGGGAAGGGAATGACTAGGGGAACAAACATCCATGAAACATGATAAAGGAATTTGTTCAGTGTGTGCGTATTCGTGTAGCGTTCATAAACGCGTTCGAACGGTAAACATAATGCAAGCGTTCGAGTAGCGTTTGATAACGCGTTCGAATGATAAACAGAATGTCCGTGTTCGTATAACGTTTGATAATGCGTTCGAACGGGATGAGACCTGATACAATGATACAATAAAATGCATGCACGTTCGAGTAGTATTCGTAAACGCGTTCGAACGGTAAACATAATGCAAGCGTTCGAGTAGCATTCTGAGGCGCGTTCAAATGGAAATAAGACAGAATGCATACGCTCATGTAGCGTTCGTAAACGCGTTCAAACGGAATAAGACAGAATACATACATTCATGTAGCGTTCGTAAATGCGTTCGAATGAGATGAGACAGAATAAATACGTTCGTGTAGCGTTTGGAAACACGTTCGAACGAGATTGCCAAAATGGCATCTGAAATGACACAAACACATATATAGATAAAAAAAATACACAATGTAGGACTTCGTGTGCTCGATGGAACACATTTTACATTCAATCGGGTGCACCTCGTCCGGTGCGGCAAGACATCATGGAAAAGGTAGCATTTAGGCATTTTCCTCGAATAGAGGACCTTTAATTCACCCTAAATTAGCCCATGCGCACAAGAATGTAATGCATGCGTAAATAAAGCAATGATATGCAAAGGGTAAATGACATAATAAAGGTGCGGCAAAACATCATGGTAAAGGTAGCCTTCAGGCATTTCCCTTGAATAGATGACCTTTAATCCACCCTAGTTAGCCCATGCGCATTATATTACCATGCATATAAAATAAAGACAACAAAAATATAGGAACCTCGTATGCTCGATTAAACATATCTCACATTCAATCAAACATACTCCGTCCGGCGCGGCAAAACCAGAAGTACCGACACCGTTCAAATGCCGATTCGAATGCTACAGGAATGCCCGTAATCTGCTTGACGTTCGAACGTGTTTACGAACGAAAGCAGTGAACTTGTGAATTGAATCTGATGACATACTTATTCTGAATTTCCCCTTCCGACATTCGTTTTCACGCGACTTCTGTGTTGGACAATTATGACCCATAGCGTCACTATTTGTACAGATCATGGTGTTGTTGTATAAATTAACTATGTGACAAAGGAGATTGCTCTCTTATCATTTGTGATTAGATCACCTAGATGTATAAATGATAGGAGGTCCCTATGATTTGTTCCTGGATGGAGAATGATATGAGACAGTATCAGTCCACGAAGGATAAATCATTAAATATCCCTAGTCAGAGTATTATCGAGATTGGACATCGATAAATACGTACAACTAGTATTACACTTGTGCGCGTTGTGAGGGCACAACAACATAGTTCTCATATATTTGGGTATAGGATATTCATGCAAGTGTAGTAGGAGGTTGTGTTTTACCGATGGTATGGGAAACAGCTTCGCTCTGGATAGACCCCCACAGAATTCCATTTGTAGTATGACTATGTGTCTATGGAAGTCCGAAATCAGGTTAGGTGTATTTGGTCTTAACCTGATACTTGCACTGCTAATACTTGCGACAATCAATATACTTTGGTTGTGGTCGTCCAGGGCTTTAACAGGTTCTGTGTACGCCAATACTCGGTATATTGAGAATCGTAGTGTGTTGGGTGTGATGTCAAGACAGAAGTGTCACTCTAGTCATATGGAGATGATGGTCACGTAGGATACGGGACTAGTTCTATTAAATGTTGCAGCTATCGGGATAAAATGACAAGGTCATGTTTATCCTATTATAGAGACTAGTCACCAGACATCCGACATGTGCTTCATACGGGGTAGACATAATTCCAGCCCCAGGCCTAGCACGTGATCATCTGATACTGGATCGACATACACAATACCAGGTATACTACGTCTAATATAGATCGCTTATTCCTGTAAGCATGTTTCTGGAGAATTGGGTAGGCATGGCGCTTTGCTAGAAGCCAACATTGTCTTGTAAATCGGTATAAACGTGGTATGAGGTCCTTACGTGTTCGGATAGTCCGACAACCGAATTTACTGCCAACATATCTGGGGATCTCATGGGTCGCTTCCCGAAGATTCACCGATGACGTATGACTCGCACTTTTATTAATCTGGGATTAATTAATGATGAGAGAGAAAATTAATATGGGATTAATTACAGAGATATTTTATCTGGGATAAAATATCAATTAAATAGAGATAACGATTAATTTGGAATTAATCAATAAATTAATATATTCGATATATTAAACGAAATTGGATTTCGACGCGGAATTAAAATTAGATTTTAATTCGGGCGAACGAGTTAATTTAGAATTAATTCGTTAGGGACGTAAATAGTGATTTTTCTAGGCGTAATCGTTTCATTGCGTCGCAACGGAAAATTTTTTATTTGGAATTAGCGAACCTGAGCCCGGGATTATTTGCGAGCACATTCGCATTTCGAATTCGAGTGAGGCATGCAAGTCAAATCATTAGTCATATCAAGCATCAAATCACATGTCACTTTGAGTGATGTGATAATTGATTGATTGATTGATATGAGTTGATGTGAGTTGATTGAAAACAATCAATGCTTGACTTTTGAAAATTAAAAATTGTATATGCTTAGTTAATTTTGGAAATTAAATTGCATATACACAATTTTCATTCTCTCTATTATTTACAGTTTTTCTTTTGGAGCCAAAACCAACCTTTCTCTCCCTCTATTCTCTTGCATTTCAGGCCCAAGGGGCTGAGTTTTCTTCTCCGAAAACCTACTGGTTTTACCGAAAATTGTAGTGAGGAAATGGAGGTTTTGTGGCAAATATCACCAAGTGCTAGCACACTCTTGGAGACATACAAAGGTGATAGGGAACTCACTTCATGAGCTTGGAATCACCTTGATAAGCTTGGAGCTTGGAGCATCAATGGAGACTCACCCATGGCTAATTTTGAGGACAAGAAATCAGCCCACTGCCGAGCTTCATGGATGAGGGCAGTTCGTTTTTGTTGTCAACCGCATCACTCAACCATTCATTGTGATGTTGGACAGTTATGACCCATAGCGTCACTGTTTGTAAAAGACATTGTGTTTTTGTACTAAATTAACTATGTAGTAATGAAATTGCCTTTTACCGTTTAGTGATTCATTTACTTTTATATTCAAATGGTAAAAGTCCATATGATTATTTCCGGATTGAGATGATATGAGACAGTGTCAATCCAGAAAGGTTTAATCATTAAATATCCCTAGTCGTAGTGTTATCGAGACTGGACATCGATAATGCAGTATAGACTAGTATTGCACTTGTGCGCGTTGTGAGGGCATAACGGCATAGTTCTCATATATTTAAGTATTGGATACTTATGCAAGTGCGATAGGAGGTTGTGTTTTACCGATGGTACGGAAAACAGCTTCGCTCTGGATAGACCCCGCGGAATCCCATTGGTAGTATGTATATATGTCTAAGGTAGTCCGCTTCAGGGGAGAGGTATTTGGTCTTAACCTGAGACTTGCATCGCTAATACTTGCGACAATTGGTAAACTTTGGTTTTGATTGTCCAGGGCTGTAACAGGTTCTGTGTACGCCTCAACCGGGCTTATTGAGAATCGTAGTGTATTGGGTGTGATGTCGAGATGGAAGTATCACTTCAAACATATGGAGATGATGATCGCGAAGGGATACAGAACTTGATCTCTATAAAGGTTGCAACCGTCGGGATAATATGACAAGGTCAGGATTATCCGATTCAAAGAGACTAGTTGCTTGATATCCGATATGTGCTTCGTACGGGGCAGACACTATTCCAGCCCCAGGCCTTGCACGTGATCATTCGATACTGGATCGCTATACACTATACTACGGTATACTACGCATGGCGCTTTGCTAGAAGCCAACCTTGTCTCGTAAATCGGTAAAAATGTAGTACTTGGTACGTACGTGTTCGGATAAACCGACGACCGGATTTACTGCCAACATATCTAGAGATCTCTTGGGTCGCTTCCCGAAGATTCACCGATGACGTATGATTCGAACTCAATTAATCTTGGATTAATTGCGGAGAGACTTTATCTTGGATAATGTACTATTTGAAGAGAGAGAAAGATTAATTTGGAATTAATCGTTAAAATAATATATTCGATATATTAAACGAAATTGATTTTGACGCGGAATTAAAATTAGATTTTAATTCAAGCAAACGAGTTAATTTGGAGTTAATTCGTTAGCGACGTGAATAGTAATTTTGCTAGGCATAATTATTTAATTAAATTTGATTTAATTAACGTCGCGACGGAAGTTCACTAATTTGGAATTATCGAACCCGAGCCAGGGAGTGTTTGCGGGCCCACTCGAATTTGGAATCGAGTGGGGGCCCACATGTCACATCAACCATCACATCACTTGTCATTAAATTCACTTTTGTGTGATGGGTTTTGGTGATGGTGTGTACAACACTCAAAGGCAAGGAATGGTGATGGATTTGTGTCATATACCTACCAAAGGTTTGGTATATGTTTGACAATTATTTTGACACAAAAATAAATGGATTTTTGAAATCAAAATCATCACTCTCTCTCCTTCTCCTCCTGACCGAAACTGTGAGGTTTCACAGCTCTCTCCATTTTCAGTTTTTGTTGCAAAAAACTTGAAGAAATTGTGTATGTTTGGAACATTAAATCACATACAAGGCTAGCACCATCAAGGGATCATACAAAGGTGTTATGTGAAACTATCCTTGAACTTGGAAGGATCAAACAAAGCTTGGAGCTCCACCTTCCACCTTGGCCGAATCCTTCACTGCTCAAATGAGATATTTTCGTTGCTCAATGGATCCACAAACCGATCGATGTAAGTGTGTTTCCGCCACTCTTCATCTTTATTCATTCTTGTTAAAATGCTTATATGTTCTTGGGCCTAAATCACACCATTAAGTCCAAATGTAATAGATGGGCTTTTTTTGTTTAATTGGGCCTTATGGGCTTGATATTGATTTTATGACAAATGAGGGTGATTCCTTATTGGGCTTGGTAATTGGGTTTGACTCACATTGACCAAAGCCCAAGCCTAATGAAATCAATTGAAAGCCCATCGGACTTTAATTAAACAGACATTAGATGTAAGTTGGGCTTTGAGACTCGATATGATTAGATTTAGAATCTAAATCATTAAAGCGCATTAAAAGTGTAAATATTTAATTTGGAATTAAATAATAGGATTAGTATTGAATACGACTTAAATTGGATTTAACGAGTAGTTCGATATAATTCATGAATTCGTACTTTATGTACTTATTCTAAAACGAGTTGGACTCACGCAAAATCAAACCGTTGTTTGAACATTGGATGATCATGTAACAAAGACTAATTAATTGGATTATATTGGTTGTATAACAT
The DNA here is from genome assembly GCA_019454045.1 of Zanthoxylum bungeanum. Classification (NCBI taxonomy): domain Eukaryota; kingdom Viridiplantae; phylum Streptophyta; class Magnoliopsida; order Sapindales; family Rutaceae; genus Zanthoxylum; species Zanthoxylum bungeanum. The sequence goes on along the minus strand of SKCR01024959.1, from coordinate 59,151 downwards.
GCCTTGAATGAATAAATGTGGATGTGTTGAATGAATAGTGTATATCGGATGGATATTAGAAGGGAAAGGGTAATTTTAGAAATTATTGTAAATTTGGAATTTATAAATTGGACCTGCGTGTCCAGCCTTGTCTCTTATTATCTCTTTGTATTCTCTTCTCACCTAATTCCCCTCATTGCAATGAGGTTTCTGTAATTGTATTATGTAATTGGGTAGAAGTAGAATAGTGCTAGCCGGGGAGAGGAAAGTGAGTGATTTGTTCTAGGAACAAGTTGTTATATATCCATCCGCATATCACTATTAATTTACTTTTCTCGCCTTATGATGTTTTAGAAGCATGCTTAAGGGTGTATGATGATGAGACCTAACAAAGATAATTAATTGGTTGCCAATTACGCGAAAAACCCTCAAATAAATATTAAGCGATTTTTTCTTCCGTTGAGTGATTCTTACTCAAGATCCAAAATTGGCATTGGTTTGTTGGGCAAAGTCAAGGCCTTTGTCAATTGCGGATGTGTTTGAATCATGAGAGTTTTGTACTATATCGGTGTCTTGTCCAAGTTGTGATTTGTTGGCCAAAGTCAAGATCACTTCTTGTCCAACGACATTGATCACGAAACTTTCCATGTCAACGGGTCCCGCTTAACTGGAATCATTAAGCTTGTTGTGCCAAAGCCAAGGCTTAGTTGATTCAGAGGAAATGGTTAGGAAATACATTGGATGTATTGGCATATATATTGTATATATGTTTCGGACTTGGACGTCCACCTACCGGATCTAGGAATTGGATGAGATCCAATTGATCTTCGAGATCTACCTAGTTAAATATCATACAGCTTGTTGGCCAAAGTCAAGGTTGTGCGTTATTTAACGGGATCCTAGCCCACTAGGAAACTGGGTGTCCCGAGTACTCAACAGAGGGTTAGAGGCTCGCCGAAAAATAGTGGGAGGCTATTATTGAATTTGCAATTTCATTCAGATATTTAGCTTTACGCGCTTTCAAATTATTTCGTCAAAATTTATTTATTAGTTGGACTAATATAATGTTATTTTTCTTGTTACAGTTAAACTGTACCCATAAATCGTTGACTAGATAGTTGGACTGTCGTAGTCAAGATGACTGGAAAGGGAAATGTCTGAGACATTATCATGGACGAAAATGTCTTTAAGGGCACGAACTTTGCAGATTGGGAAATGAACCTAAGGATAGTCCTTGGTTCTGAGAGGTTGCTATATACGATACAGAGGACTCTCGGGCCTAAGCCCAAACCTGATGAGCTACTTGAGCTGGATCTTTGGAAGACTCACAGCGATGATTGTGATACTGCTCAGTCAATTATGCTTGCTGCTATGACTCAGCATTTCCGTCGGCAAAATATGGACTTGGATCCTTATAACATGTTGGCGAGGTTGCAAGATCTTCTTCGATCTAACAAGAGATCGCAAAGATATGAGTTGGTTAAGAAGCTCTTCCGATCACGCATGTCAGAAGGCATGTCTGTTGAGTCCCATGTGGCACAGATGATTGCTGACATAGATGAGTTGGCAGAGATGGGGATAGTCTTTGAGGCTGAGATTACAGTAGATATGATCTTACAATCTCTCCCCGATACCTGGAAGCAGTTCATCATAAACTATAATTTGATGAACACTGAGGATACTCTTGGAGAGTTATTATCAATCCTCAATGAAGCTGAGAAGGAACTTCTCAAGGGCAGCAAGCGTGAGGCGCACTTCGCTTCGACATCTCAGACGCCAAGGGCTTGGCCCAAAGCAACTGGAGGTGTGAAGAAGAAGAAGCATAAGCGCAAGGGCAAGGCTAAATCATCAAAGGCTTCTGGGAAGCCAAAGGACAAATCTCAGGATGTTTGCCTACAGTACGGCAAGCGGGGTCACTGGAAGCGTGATTTCCGCGAGTACAAGGCGCTCCAGAAGGAGATAAATGCGGGCAAGGCACCGGCCTCAGGTATGTTTGTTATTGAAATAAACATGACTACTTCTAGTTTTAAAAATTGGATTTTTGATTCAGGATGTGGTACTCATATATGTACTGATGTGTAGGATCTGCAGATTAGCAGGAGACTGGCTTCATGGGAGATTGATCTGCATGTTGGAAACGGGACACCTGTTGCTGTTTTGGCCGTGGGCACTTTTGTTTTGGAACTGCCCTCAGGGCATGTACTTGAACTTAATGACTGTTATTATGTACCTAGTTTGACTAGGAATATTATTTCTGTTCTATGATAACCCAATGTGGGTACACTTTTATATTTCGGAACACTGGGTGTTACTTATATAAAAATGATGTAGAAATTTGCACTGCTGTTGTAAATAATGGTCCTTATATTTTGAATATAAATGAATCTCCAACATATAAAATAACAAACAAAAGGCTTAAAATGAGTAATCCAAATGATGAAACTTATATGTGGCATTGTCGTCTGGGACACATAAACAAGACTCGCATATCCACACTTTCGAAGAGTGGGTACTTGGATGGATTTGATCCAAATTCATATGATGTCTGTGAATCTTTCTTATTAGGCAAAATGCCTAAGTCACCTTTTAGCGATAAAGGTGAACGCGCCACCGAACTGTTAGCCCTTGTTCATAGTGACGTATGTGGGCCCATGTCTAGCCAGGCTAGAGGTGGATACGAATACTTCGTAACCTTTACGGATGATGCATCACGTTATGGTTATGTGTATCTTATGAGACACAAGTTGGAAACTTTTGAGAAATTCAAAGAGTTTCGAAACGAAGTTGAAAAATAGACCGGCAAGAGTATAAAGACATTACGGTCGGACCGTGGTGGTGAATAATTGAGCAACGAGTTTCTAGATTACTTGAAAGAATATGGTATTCTTTCACAGTGGACTCCTCCTGGAACATCGTAATTAAACGGTGTCTCCGAAAGGAGAAACCGAACTTTATTGGACATGGTTAGGTCTATGATGAGTCGCACTGAGCTACCTATTTCCTTTTGGGGATATGCATTAAACAGTGCAATTCTTATTTTGAATAAGGTTCCGTCAAAGTCTGTACAACAGACACCATATGAGATATGGACAGGAAAGAAACCGGGTTTCTCATTCCTAAAGATTTGGGGATGCTGGGCATACGTCAAACATTTGGAAGGTACCAAACTTGAACCCAAATCGGATAAATGCCTATTCGTAGGATATCCTAGGGAAACCAAAGGATATTACTTCTATCACCCACGAGAGAACAAAGTATTTGTTGCTCTACATGCGGTTTTCCTTGAGAAGGAATTCCTAAATGCAGTGATTAGTGGGAGGAAAGTAGAACTCGATAAAATCAGAGTGATACTGTTTCTGGCATTGAACCCTCGACGGAACATGAACAGTCCATCCAGGATGAGACTGTACCACAATCTTCAATTACACAAGGACCGCGTAGGTCGGAGAGAGTCAGGAGACTGCATGAGAGGTATGGGTTCCTGATCTCGCCAACATATACGGGGATCTCATAGGTCACTTCCCGAAGATTCACCGATGACGTATGACTCGCACTTTTAATTAATCTGGGATTAATTAGAAGAGAGAGAAAATTAATCTGGGATTAATTACAGAGATATTTTATCTGGGATAAAATATCATTTAAAGAGAGAGAACGATTAATTTAGAATTAATCGGAAAAATAATATATTTGATATATTATACAAAATTAGATTTCGACACGGAATTAAAATTAGATTTTAATTCAGGCGAATGAGTTAATTTAGAATTAATTCGTTAGCGACGTGAATAGTGATTTTACAAGGCATAATCATTTAATTACGTCGCAACCGAAAATTTGTTAATTTGAAATTATCGAACCTAAGCCTGGGATTGTTTGCGAGCGCATTCGCATTTCGAATTCGAGTGGGGCACGCAAGTCAAATCAAGCGTCAAATCGCTAGTCGCATCAAGCGTCAAATCATTAGTCACTTTGAGTAATGTGACAACTTGTCACTTGATTTGATGGATTGATGGAAGTGGTTGGAAAGCATTAAATGCTTTTGGATCCAAAAATTGTATTTGACTTTTGGAAATGCCTTTTACAATTTTTGATTTGATTTTTTTGTATTAGATACACTTTAGCCAAAAACCAACTCACTATCTCCTAATTTCTTCACTTTCTCTCGGCCTTTGAGGCTTTCTTTTCTCTCTTCTACTCTGCTCACTGCCGTGAGCTAAGGGAAGCAAAGTGGGAAATTTGTGGCACATTTCTTGAGTACTATCACACTTTTGAGACATGCGAAGGTGATAGGGAAGTCCACCCATGAGCTTGGAATCATCTCACAAAGCTTGGAGCTTTCATGGAGGAAGATTGAAGCCGATTCTTGGAGGAGCAAACTGCTCACTGCCATTAGCTGTTGGAGGGCAGAAAGTTGATTTTCGTTCATCGCCGCGTCGCTCAACCGATCGATGTGAGTATTCTGCAACTCCCTCGTTGTATTCGTACTTATTTTCAATGCTTGAAATGATCTTGGGATGCTTAGAAAATTCCAACAATGGTATCAGAGAAATGTTGAGCATGAAAATATTTTAGGGTTAAAATTTGGGTAAAATGTGTTTGAGCATGATTTAATTAAATTAGATGTTTAAGTGTGCTTAAAACATGTTTAATTGAGAATTGATTGGATCAATTTGAAGAAAAATTGTTTGGAACAAATTTCCCCAAAATTCTTAGCTTGGCCGAGAATGGTACCCTAATTTGATGTCTTGGAATTTTGATTTTTGATTCATTGGATGACTTAAAATCATTCGGGAAATATTGATTTAGAATTTGATTGGATTGAATTCGGAATTAATTTGAAAAATCCCTCCATTGCCGAGACTAAAGCATGTGTATTTGGGTTTGATTTTTGATTAAATTGTGTTGGAAATGATTTAATGTTAAAGAGCATGATTAATTAGGCTAATTGATGTTTTAGAAATGTCAATTGGGTAATTAATTGTGTAATACACTTTATGTAATTAAATTGTAAAATTGGTTTTTGTAATTTAATTGAATTGGGCTAATTTTGGAAATTGGGCTTGTAATGTTGTAATTGGGCTTATTGGGCTTGGTTGTACCAAGTTGGGTTTAGTCTAAATTGGTTGGATCCAATTGGGCCCAAAACCGCTTCCATAAAGCCCAAATGCGACCAATGGACCTTTAAAGTTTAATTGGGCCTAAATTGATTTCTAGGCTTATGGGGTAATTCCCGGATTGGACTTTGGTTATTCGGTTTGACCCGAGTTGACCAAAAGTCCCCGCCATAAGAAATTAATTAAAAGCCCATTGGACTTTAATTAAATTACGTTGGACGTTAATCGGGCTTTGAGACTCGTAATGATTAAATTGGAATTTAAGTCGTAAAAGGTTATTAATAAAGTGTAGTATTTAATTTGGAATTAAATGGTGATTAGTATTAAATACAAATTGAATTGGATTTAATTTTGTAGTTTAATTTAATTCGAGAATTCGTACTTTGAGTACTTATTCGCAAAACGAGTTTGACTCGAGCAAAATCAAATCGTTGTTTGAACATTGGATGGTCACTAATTATCAGATTAATTAATTGATTAGATTGAATGATAACATGTTTGTGTGAATACATGGTTGCGATGCATGAATAATGTATATCAGATGGATATTAGATGGGTGGGACAATTTTAGAAATTGTTGTAATAAATTTGATTTATTAATTGGACTTGCGTGTCCAGCCTTATTACCTCCTTACTCTTTGTATTCTCTTCTCACCTATTCCCCTCAATGTAAATGAGGTTTCTTTAGAAGTGTAGTGTAACGGGTAGAAGTAATATTTGTGCTAGCGGGAGAGAGAAAAGGGAGAGATTTGATCTAGGATCAATGTGTAAAGTATCCATCCGCATATCATTATTATTTTATTATACGCGCTTTATTATGTATTTAGAATGCATGTTTAATGGTGAATGATGATGAGACCTTAACAAAGATAATAAATTGGTTGCCAATTTGCACGCGAAAAACCCTCGTAAAATATTAAGCATTTTTCCTTCCATTGAGTGATTCTTACTCAAGATCCAAGACTGGCATTGGCTTGTTGGCCAAAGTCAATGCCTTTGTCCGTCGAGGATGTGTTTGAATCACGAGAGCTTTGTTCCATATCGGTGTCTTGTCCAAGTTGTGGTTTGTTGGCCAAAGTCAAGACCACTTCTTGTCCATCGACATTGATTACGAAGCTTTCCATGGTCAATGGGTTCCGCTTAACTGGGATCGCTATGTTTTTTGTGCCAAAGTCAAGGCTTAGTTGATTCAGAGGAAAAAGGTTAGGTAATATATTGGATATATTGGCATATATAAGATATATGTTTCGGACTTGGATGTCCCCCTACTGGATCTAGGAATTGGAATGGATCCAATCGATCTTAGAGATCTATCTAGTTAACTATCATACAATTTGTTGGCCAAAGTCAAGATTGTGTGATATTTAACGGGATCCTAGCCCACTAGGAAACACGGTTTCCCGAGTACTCGACAGAAGGTTAGAGGCTCGCCGAAAAATAGTGGGAGACAAGAATTGAATTTACAATATTCATTTAATTACTTGCCATACGCGCTCAAACAATATCATTCGTCAAATAAATAAATGTTAGTTGGACTAATATTTAAATTGTTGTTTTAATAATAGTTGGACTATATTCAAACAAATAAATTATAGTTGATTAAATAGTTGGACTATAATAATCATTATAATAAATAGTACAAATCATTGATTATAGTTGGACTATCAGAATCAAAATAAAATTGAAAGATTGACATTTAAAACATAATCCTAAGGAAAATGTATTTAAATGGTTTAATTTTCAAATTGGTAATAATTTCAGGATGGTCCTGGAAACTAATAAGTTACTTTATTTGATAAAATAACATATTAGGCCTAAGCCCGGAGTTAAGCAAATAGTAGAGCATAATCTTTGGAAGATTCATGTGATGATAACTTAAGTGCTTAATCCATTAAGCTTGTCGCAGTAGAATCCTTAATTTCTTAATCAGAACTAAGGATTAGATCCTTAAAGTATGATACTGAAATTGAAGGATCTTCATAAATCTATACTTAGATTTTAGAAGTACTAAAATTGCAATAATAACTCTTGGAGAGTTAATGACTATTATCAAGGAGACAAAGTCAAAATTTACAATAGGCAAGTAGTGCAAGGCGCACCTTACTTCGATATTCTAGTTAGCCAAGGCCAAAGGCTTCTGGGTGTTGAAATAGGCAAAGGCAAAATCATTATAATCTTCTCGGAAGATAAAAGACATATCTCAAAATGTCTGCCTAAATTATGGCAAACGGGATCGCGGAAGCGTGACTGCTGTTTGGACATAGCAGACATGAAGGAATTAAAGATGGTGCAAGGCTCCGACTTTGAATATGTTTGTAATAAATATGTTCACTACTAGTATTGAAATTGGATTTTAAGTACTTAGTGTGGTACATAAATATGTATTGATGTTCAGAATCTACTATGAGCAGGATACTGACTTCAGATAGAGATTTATCTGCGAATCGGAAACGGGATGAAAGTCGTTGTTTCAACCGTAGATACCTAAGTTTAGGAACTACCCTTCGGGTGTGTACCTAAATTTGGAAAATGTTATAATGTAACTAGTTTGACTAGAAACATTATCTCTATATCAGTGTATAACCCGTTGCGGGTGAACCTTTATATTCTAGAACACTAAAGTGTTTTATTATATAAAGATGATATTGAGATAAACACATTAGATGTGAATAACATCATTTATATTTTGAATATAAATAAATCTCAAACATAAACATGACAAACAAATAGCTCAAACTGATTTGATCAGAAGAAATATATTGTGGCATTGTTGTCTGGGACACAACTAAAACAAGAATCGTATATCCACACTTTTGAAGAGTGGGTACTTTGACTGATTTGATTCCATTCAAATAAAGTCTACGCATCTATTTTATTGGGCAAAGTGCCTAAAACACTATTTACTTGGTAAAAATGTAAATGCCACTGATCTGTTAGCCCTAGTTCATAGTGAAGCAAGTTGGCCCATGTCTAGCTAGGCTAGAGGTGGATATGATTATTTCGTGACCTTTACGGATGTGGCATCACGTTATGGTTATATGTCTCTTTTGAAGAACACAAATTGGAAACTTTTACAGTTTCGACACGAAATAGACAAACAGATCGGCTAAAGTATTAAACCATCACGGTAAGACCGTTATGGAAAATACATAAGCAATAAGTTTCTAATATACTTGAAAGAGTATAGTATTCTTTCAATGTGGACTCCTCCCGGAACACGTCATTTTGACGGTGTGTCCGAACCGAGTAATCAAATTTTGTTGGACATGATAAGATTAATCATTAGTCGCTCTGAGCTACCATTTCCTTCAACGGATAAGCATAAACAGTGCAGAACTTATTTTGAATAAGGTTCCATAAAAAAAATATGTTTGACAGATATCATATTAGATATGAACAGGAACGAAACTGGGTTTCTCATTCCTGAACATTTGGGTATGCTGGGCATATGTTTGGATGATGCAAAACTGAAACCCAAATTGGATAAGTGCCAATTGTAGGTTATCCTAGGGATACATAAGTATAGTACTTAAACAACTTACAAGAGAACAATTTAATTGTTGCTCACCATGCGGCTTTCCTAAGAGGAATACCGATATGCAGTGGTAAGTGGGAGGATAGTAAAACTCGATGAAAATCAGAGTAATACTATTCTAGGCACCCATTCCTTAAGGGAACACTAATAGTTCATCTAGGATGAAACTATTACCAGTAATCTTCGAATACACAAGAACCACGTAAGTCGGAGAGAGTCAGAAAACAACCTGGGGTATGGATTTCTGATCTCACCTCATAAAGATGTCTATCTTTTGAGGAATACCAACTGACTACGTATGAGGAAGTGATACAAGGTATCGACTCCCAATCAAGGCAAAGTGTCATGAGTTCGAAATGGATTCCATGTATATCAACCATGTTTGGACACTGGTTGTTGTACCGCAAGGCATTGTGCCTATTGGTACTTTATAAGTCTTCAAGGAAATACATACATGGATTGCAACATACCAACGTACTAAGCAAGGCTTGTAGTGAAAGGTATCGTTATCAATATTGTGTTGATTACAAAGAAATCTTTTACATGTTGCCACGGTAAATCCATTTGGATAATGTTTGCTAACGCTACATATTTCATTTATGAAATATGTCAGCTTTACGGGAAAATTACTTTCCTGAAAAGGAAAACTTTTGGAGGATGTTTACAACATCCTGACGATTTTGTCATACCAAAACTAGCAAACAAGGTTTGCAGGTTATTCGATCAATGTTTGGATTGAAACAAGCATTAGGTTCTTGGAATTATCATTTTGATGTAATCATAATGGTTTACGATTTAATTCAAAACGAAATGATTCGTGTGTAGATAAGAGGGTTAGTGGGAGCGCACTGACAGTGGCTGTCCTATATAATAATGATAATATATGTCATTTCTTGGAAATGATATTCCTATAAAACAAATCGGTGAAAGCTTGACTTTCGAATTCTCTCTGAGAAATCGTACATTGAAAAATGTACGTGACCTGATGTCTCATACGCTTTGAGCATATGAAGTCACAAACAGGCCAATCCAAGTGATAGTCACTAGATTGAAGTTAAGAACATCATTTAGTTTCTTAGAGAACTAAGGATGCTGTCTTAAACTATGGAGAAGGAGAACTTGAAGTGACTGGGATCACTGCTGCAAGTTTCCCAACCGATAAAAAGACTAAAAGTCGCAAACAGTACTATACAGTTTGAATAACGGAATAGTGAGCTGGAAATCTTCCAAGTAAGATACTGTTACCGAATAAACAACAAATGCGGGTTATTGTTGCTGATTATGGCAGCAATAGAAGCCATTTGGGTCGATAATAAATCTAATTAGATTAGATATAATTCTGTTAGCAGCTGAGCTAGGCTACAACACATGCTAAAGAATTATTGGTCTCATCAACGATCCAAATATACTTCGATATTCATTTGATTCGTTCGGATCATATATCATGGCGATGTGATGATCGAATAAATCGCATCAGATGATAATCATGCAAATCCGCTGACGAAAGCCTTTCCTCAATAGTTTGAGCGAACCGTACATAGTTCAGGTGTTAGACACTCCAGTGACTGGCTATAGGCCAAGTGGGAGATTGTTGGACAATTATGACCCATAACGTCACTATTTGTACAGATCATGGTGTTGTTGTACAAATTAACTATGTGACAAAGGAGATTGCTCTCATATCATTTGTGATTAGTTCACCAAGATGTATAAATGATAGGAGGTCCTTATGATTTGTTCCTGTATTGAGAATGATATGAGACAGTATCAGTCCACGAAGGATAAATCATTAAATATCCCTAGTCAGAGTATTATCGAGATTGGACATCGATAAATGCATAAAAGACTAGTATTACACTTGTGCGTGTTTGTGAGGGCACAACGATATAGTTCTCATATATTTGGGTACAGGATACTCATGCAAGTGTAATATGAGGTTGTGTTTAACCGATGGTACGAGAAACAGCTTCGCTCTGGATAGACCCCCTCCGAATTCTATTGGTAGTATGACTATGTGTCTATGGAGGTCCGAAATCAGGGTAGGTGTATTTGGTATTAACCTGAGACTTGCACCGCTAATACTTGCGACAATCAATATATTTTGGTTTTGGTCATCCAGGGCTTTAAGCGGTTTCTGTGTACGCCTCTTCTGGGTATATCGAGAATCGTAGTGTGTTGGGTGTGATGTCAAGACGGAAGTATCACTCCAGTCATATGGAGATGATGGTCACGTAGGATACGGGACTGGTTCTCTTAAATACTGCAGCTATCGGGATATTATGACTAGGTCATGTATATCCGATTATAAAGACTAGTTACCAGACATCCGATATGTGCTTCGTACGTGGCAGAAACAATTCCAACCCCAGGCCTAGCACGTGGTTATCTGATACTGGATCGAAATATGCATTACTAAGTATACTACGCCTGATATAGATCCTTATATTCCTGTTAGGATATTTTTGGAGAATTGGGTAGGCATGACGCTTTGCTAGAAGCCAACATTGTCTTGTAAATCGGTATAAAAGTAGTACTAGGTACTTACGTGTTCGGATAGTCCGACGACCGAATTTACTGCCAACATATCCGGGGATCTCATGGGTCGCTTCTCGAAGATTCATCGATGACGTATGACTCGCACTTTTAATTAATCTGGGATTAATTAAAAGAGAGAGAAAATTAATCTCGGATTAATTACGAAGATATTTTATCTGGGATAAAATATCATTTAAAGAGATAACGATTAATTTAGAATTAATCGGTAAAATAATATATTTGATATATTATACGAAATGGATTTCGACGGAATTAAAATTAGCTTTTAATTCGGGAGAACGAGTTAATTTAGAATTAATTCGTTAGCGACGTGAATAGTGATTTCGCTAGTCATAATCATTTAATTACGTCGCAACCGAAAATTCATTAATTTGGAATAAGTGAGCCCGAGCCCGGGATTGTTTGCGAGCGCATTCGCATTTCGAATTCGAGTGCGGCACGCAAATCAAATCAAGCGTCCAATCATTAGTCACTTTGAGTGATATGACAACTTGTCACTTGATTTGATGGATTGATGGATTGATGGAAGTGGTTGGAAAGCATTAAATGCTTTTGGCTCCAAAAATTGTATTTGACTTTTGGAATGCCTTTTACAATTTTTGATTTGATTTTTGTGTATTAGATACACTTTAGCTAAAAACCAACTCACTCTCTCCTAATTTCTTCTCTTTCTCTCGGCCTTGGAGGCTTTCTTTTCTCTCTTTAACTCTGCTCACTGCCGTGAGCTAAGGGAAGCAAAGTGGGAAATTTGTGATAAATTTCTTGAGTGCTAGCACACTTTTGAGACATGCGAAGGTGATAAGGAAGTCCACCCATGAGCTTGGAATCATCTCACAAAGCTTGGAGCTTTCACGGAGGAAGATTGAAGCCGATTCTTGAAGGAGCAAACTGCTCACTGCCGTGAGCTGCTGGAGGGCAGAAAGTTGATTTTCATTCGTCACCACCACCCGCGTCGCTCAACCGATCGATGTGAGTATTCCGCAACTCCCTCGTTGTATTCTCAATTATTTTCAATGCTTGAAATGATCTTGGGATGCTTAGAAAATTCCAACAATGGTATCAGAGCAAGGTTGAGCATGAAAATATTTTAGGGTTAAAATTTGGGTAAAATGTGTTTGAGCATGATTTAATTAAATTGGATGTTTGAGTATGCTTAAAACATGTTTAATTGAGAATTGATTGGATCAATTTGAAGAAAAATTCTTTGGAACAAATTTCCCCAAAATTCTTAGCTTGGCCGAGAATGGTACCCTAATTTGATGTCTTGGAATTTTGATTCATTGGATGACTTAAAATCATTCAGGAAATATTGATTTAGAATTTGATTGGATTGAATTCAGAATTGATTTGAAAAATCCTTCCATTGCCGAGACTGAAGCATGTGTATTTGGGTTTGATTTTTGATTAAATTGTGTTGGACATGATTTAATGTTAAAGAGCATGATTAATTAGGCTAATTGATGTTTTAGAAATGTTAATTGGTTAATTAATTGTGTAATACACTTTATTAAGTCATCGGACTATCCTAACACGTAAGTACCTAGTACTACGTTTATACCGATTTACAAGACAAGGTTGACTTCTAGCAAAGCGCCATGCCTACCCAATTCTCCAGAAATATCCTTACAGGAATATAAGGATCTATGTCAGGCGTAGTATACGTAGTATTGCGTATTACGATCTAGTATCGGATGTCACATGCAAGGCCTGGGGCTGGAATAGCGTCTGCCCCGTACGAAGCATATATCATATCACAAGTAACTAGTCTCTTTTAATCAGATAATCATGACATTGTCATATTATCCCGATGGTTGCAACCAATTAGAGTACCAGTTCTGTATCCCTGCGTGATCATCATCTCCATATGACTGAAATGATACTTTCGTCTTGACATCACACCCAATACACTACGATTTTCAATAAACCCAGAAGAGGCGTACACAGAACCTGTTAAAGTCCTGGATGACCAAAACCAAAGCGTATTGATTGTCGCAAGTACTAGCGATGCAAGTCTCAGGTTAAGACCAAATACACCTACCCTGATGCGGATTCCCATAGACACATAGTCATACTACCAATGGGATTCTGCGGGGTCTATCCAGAGCGAAACTATTTCCGTACCATCGGTAAACACAACCTCCTATCACACTTGCATAAGTTTTCAATACTTAAAAATATGAGAACTATGCCGTTACCCTTCCATAACACGCACAAGTGCAATACTATTTTATTCCGCATTATCGATGTCCAGTCTCGATAATACTATGACTAGGGATATTTAATGATTAAACCTTTATGGATTGATATTGTCTCATACCTAATAATCAGGAACTAATCATAAGGACTTTTATCATTTATATATTTAGGTAATCAAATTACAAAATGACGATATGGGTCATAATTGTCCAACAATGGCTTGCCATGCTCTCTAATTTATTATGTATATTAGGTGGCTTGTATACACTTATTAGTTTTGTCATTAGCTATCCCATTCTTTTGCTTTGGTATGGCCTCCACATTTATGTGTTTGTCATTGAAAGAAAGCATTAGATTCTTAATGACAAAGTCCTTGTCTTTAGCATATCATTTCTTATGCTTTGGTATGGCATTCACATTTTTATGTTGACCATTGTAAGAAAGCATTAGATGTTTAATGACAAAGTTAGTTGGCTTGTGTAAGATAATATAATCTCTACCATTTCTCTCACTTCCTAGGTTAACATTTTACATTCACTCACACAAGTGCATTTGAGAGAAAATAGAGAGAGTTCAAACATTCACAAGTGTTGGGAGAGTGTTTGAAATTCCAAAAAGCCAAACACCATTGTGACATCTTAATTCTCTAAATTATTTAGAGTTTTGATCTTTGTGAGTGAAGCCCACACTTCTGAAATGGGGATGTTACAAAGATGGTATCAGGCATGGTTTTGGGGTCAGTGACTGCAGTAGGTGAGTGATAGTGTCTTATCTGTGTGGTATGCCCGGGGTACCTATATATAAAGGGCTATTATCAAGTATCATCGATTTTAGTATATTTGCCTTTACCATCGTATATGATATCCCATAGAGAAAAATGAGCCTAACCATAGATAATTTTCCGACTAGAGCCAGAAACCAGATATGTGAATACGCGACAGAGTGCCGAATTATGTTCAGAATTAGTTTTTCCCTACTGAGGGATGATGGGGTAGTAAGTTGAGATTGTTCAGGAAAGAGAATAGAGAGAGAATCCTAGAAGCCTAATAGATATTTCAGATAAGTAAGTAATCACTGAGCTATATAGTAATTTTTGTATTGAACAAGTGTCATGGTGTACAGGTATCGACATACTAGTAGTAGAATTGAACTTGACTATGAAACCTAAAGCACAAGTATTAATCTCTTCTTTCTAGTAATACCTATTTCCGGCTCACCAGGCAATTTTTATGTTCCTTTCCATGAAAGTATTTCTATCCAAACAAATGTATATACCCGCATTCACGTTGTGATTCTTTCTAAAACAATAAAGCTTTCTATTATAAGAGAAATGAAGTACGTGACTAAGGCACCAATGATGAAAGTTAGCCATCTTAATGGTATTAATCTCATGTATTGTGATTGATAAGCATAATAGAAGTTCGGGACACTACTCATTTTTATTCGACTCTTTTCGATAAGAGGCCAAATAAACCCTAACCATAAGGAATTCATTCTTTCAAGTACTAATACGTCCTTGATATCCAAGGTTTTGATTCTTGAAAACCAATTTGATTCTTAGTTACCGCCAAAACTCAGTATTAGACACCTATCGATTTGAGAAATATTGGCATAAGATAAAAGAAGCAAGAAATCAGTAATTATCGTGGAAGTTTCCTATAGACATGAAATGCCTCAAATGACTTAGAGATTCTAGACACCCAAACCCAGGCTCGTAAGAAGTAAAGTGAATATTCAGAGGGAACCTGATTAGTTTTTGATGTGATCCAAAATGAGCTTGGTTTGTTGGGCCAAGTTAACTTGAAGTTGTGGCTGATTGCATGGCTTGGTCAGATTGATGTATTTTGGCCATTTTTGTGGATTTGGAAGATTCCTTGGGTTCTAGAGTTTGGTTCATGCCTGAGAATTTATGTGATGGCTTTATTATATCTAAGGCAAGATTGGAATTTTTCTTGGACGTGCATGGGCTGCCTTGATTGATTTGGGGCTTAATTTCTGAATGGTGCATTAGTAGTGGCGGGATTTACATAGTGTTTGTATTTTGGCCGTAACTTTCTCATCCGATATCCGATTTTGGAGATTCAAGTTTCATTGGAAAGAAAGGTCATGGATATACAACTTTGTAGTTTATGTCAAACTCTAATTCGGAAACCTTCATGGTATAATTGCGGATGCACGTTATTCCTTCAGCTTTTGTTTTATATATTTTTTAGGGTTATGTAATGTTTAAGTGCTGGACTAACCTTTAATTAAATTAAAAAGCCCATGTACGAAAATTCGAAGGATTTTAAGTGTTATTGGGTTTATTTTGCTAGGGTTGTTTTATGTTTAAGTAGAATTATGGTTAGCCACCTATTTAAAGGGGCATTATTCATCATAACAAAAAGCCTATCTTTTAATAAAAATCACTATTATCTTGAGACTTGAGTAACCCTAAACTTATTCTCATTGATTTTGTCTTATCGAAGGCTTGCTAACCCCCATTGTGGCACCCCCTCAGCACGCTAGGTTTCTGTTGCTTGCTCTTCAGAGGTTTAGAGTTTTAATTATGTTCTGCCTTGGCTTTCTTGGGAACGATCTCAATCTTTTGTGGGTTTGCTTGGCTTGTTCCGGGCAGGTTCTCATCAGTTGGTAACAAGAGAAAAGGTTCCAAGTTCAGATTAATCCTTTTAATTTTTTTTATTCATTAAAAAAAACAAACAAAAGTTTCGTCTTTTGATTCCATTTAGTTTTGCTTTTTGTTTTTATCTTGTCTTGTTTCTATCGGTTTTTTTCTTCTTGTGTTTTGTTATTGCATTGTTTTAATTCTGTCATTGTCGTAATTTTATATCTTTGTACAATTTCCTTGTATTCTTGAGTCATTAGAGTCCAAAAGAAAAAAATTTAAAAAAAAGACAAAAAAAATCAGTTTTATTGTCTAGAATTTTTCAGCCGCGCATCAAACTTTGATAGTGGTTGGCCGATTCTTTATGTTTTTTTTTACTGTCCAGAATTTTTCAGCCGCCAGTTCTATTGGATCTTTTAATCCAAAGAGAGTTACGAGACCCATAATATATCGATTTATAATTACTCGGGGAGATGAATTTGATAGTGGTTGGCCGAAGTCTGTACGTTTACATATCGAGTCTCAAAATCGCTATGAATTATTAGTTATGGATTTTGTCCAGTTTCAGTTCAGTTTGTGTTCTTGTGTTGGTTTTTCTGTTTTTTTGTCCGATTCTTTGTGTTTTTTTTATTCTTCGTGATTCTTTGATTTTTTAATCGTTATTGATGTCTTTCAAGTAAGAGGTTGATTTATATACATAATCTGATGGATAAAACAGTATTTATCTTTCGTACGAGATGTCTTATCAATAGTAAAGTTTGTAGTATGATTATTAATAGAGGGAATCTCACAAATTTAGCTAGCACTACCCTTGTGAAAAATTGGGATTACCATTGATACCTCTTGATAGACCTTATAAGTGGATGAGTGATTTTGGACAGTTCGAGGTTGATAAGCAAGTTATGGTTAGTTTTGAAATTGGGAAGTATGTTGACCAAGTAGTGTGTAATGTGGTTCCTATGTGTCATACAAATATTTTTTTGGGCAAGCCTTGGTATAAATTCAATAAAGTAGTTTATGATATGTATAAGAATATGTATAAATTTAGATATGGTGGGAAAATATCCAGCTTGCTCTGTTAACCCTACAAGAAGTCTATAAGGAAGAGTTCTACATGCATAGGAGTGAAGAAGAGTGGGCTAAAAGGAAGAGTGAGATTGCTAAGTTTAGAATGTTACTAGGAGAGCTCCCAAAATTGATAGAGATGCTGATTTGGTTGATCATTATGCCAATGAGGTGATTGATGTTACTATTAAGGGTGAATATCATATGGAGCAATCTGATTTTGGTTGTCATGCCATAAGTTATGAGGTGCAAAATGTGCATGCGGCCAAATATGTATAGTGTGATCAGATCGTGGATGAGTGTGTTGATTGTTTGAGGAAGCGACATGGGCATGTTGAATTTGTGTTAAATGAGGTTTCAAATGTGAATGCAGATAGGAATATCTTTTGGGTTGCAAGTGGAGTTAAGAATGAGAGTAGCAATGGAGAGATTGAGAGGGGAAAATATTGGAAAACACTCATTCATTGGCTTTATTGACTTTTTCTCACCATAACCATTCTTTTCCATGTGATTTTATTTTGTTCCATGATTTTCGTCACATTGATATTGTCATTTTTATCTATGATCCGGGTTCAGATTTTAAGGTGAATCCTTTTCAAGAGAGGGAGAATGATGTGATCCAGAATGAGCTCGGTTTTTTGGGCCAATTTAGCTTGAAGTTGTGGCTTATTGCATGGCTTGTTCAGATTGATGAATTTAGGCCATTTTGGTGGATTTGGAAGATTCCTTGGGTTCTAGAGTTTGGTCAATGCATGAGACTTTATGTGAAGGTTGTATTATGTCTAAGGCAAGATTGGAATGGGTCTTGGACGTGCATGGGCTACCTTGATTGATTTAGGGCTTAATTTCCAAATGGTGCATTAGCAGTTGCGGGATTTGCGTAGTGTTTGTATTTTAGCCTTAACTTTCTCATTTGATGTCCGATGTTGGTGATTCAAGTTGCATTGGAAGGAAGACTCCTGGATCTATAACTTTTTAGTTTACGTCAAATCTAATTTGGAATCCTTCATGGTCCAATTGTGGATGCAAGTTATCCCTATAACTTTTGTGTTATATATTTTTTAAGGTTATGTAATGTTTAAGTGTTGGGCTAAACTTTAATTAAATTATAAAGCCCATGTACGAAAATTTGAATGATTTTAAGTGTTATTGGGTTTATTTTGCTAGGGTTTTTTTTATGTTTAAGTAGAATTAGGGTTAGCCACCTATTTAAAGGGGCATTATTCATCATAATAAAAAAACCTATCTTTTAATAAAATCACTATTATCTTGAGACTTGAGTAACCCTCAACTTATTCCATTAACTTTGGCTTATCAAAGGCTTGCTAACCCTTTGTGGCGCCCCCTTAGCACTATTGGTTTATGTTGCTTGCTCTTCAGAGGATTAGAGTTTTGATTATGTTCTGCCTTGGCTTTCTTGGGAACGATCTCAATCTTTTGTGGGTTTGCTTGGTTTGTTCCAAGCAGGTTTTCATCAGTTTTCAAAACCAAGGAACTCGATATGGATAAGGCCCTAACCTACCCCGATTCTAACCTCTCAGTGATACCAGTTATGGAAACTGTTCTGATGGAGTCATCATTTGAGATGTGAAAACTTTTACCCCATCCTTAACTAGCATAAATAAAGATAACCGTAAGAAATCCCAACGATAGTGTATCCTAAGACAAAGTTAGAAAATAATTCACCTAGAAAAAGGTCTAATGAAGTTTCTGAAGTTAGAAAGAAGAGAAACTAGCATGATTCAAGATTCTAGTCAAGTCAACACGAGGCATGTAGTACTAGTGGATGAACCGAACGCAGTAGAAACCAGTATGGATGTAAGAAATAGACTCATTAGATTGAATCCACGCATGAGTTAGCAAAAAAGGATCAGTACATATTATAGGTTAGGTGAAGTAGCTAAAGCCTTCAGAAAAGTAGAACTCTAATAAGAATGAACCACAACTGGCCTCGGTAGTACAACTTAGAGCCAAAAGCTAGGTTGTGAAAATAAATAATATAGAAGAATGCGGAAAGTAACAAAGAAGTCCAGTACAGATAGTAATAGAGATAACGTAGCTTAAGGTTAGTAAAGTAAATGGAGACCTCAGGATGGTTGATAAAAGTTGTGGAATCATAAGATAATGACTAGTCGATACAGATTCCAACAGAATGAATAATGATTCTTCTTTCCAGCAGCCTCTACTATAGAAAGTATATAGACACAATATTTATAGAGGTTTAACGAACTTTTGACCCGACTTTATTTATGAGATATTCGTGAAGGGCTATATCCATATGTAATGACTATATCGATGGACACCAAAGTTGTTCGGTTATTTTATCCATCTACGATAACGGGAGTTAAACTTTGAGTTTTTAGTGGAATAACGCGGAGTTAATAATTCATAATATTTGATTAAATAATTTAATTAATATTCGGAATTATTGGAGCTCGAAACCGTAGGTCCATTTGGTCCCCGTTGCTAGGTCGATTATTAGATTGTCTAATAATATGCTCACATTATATTTATATATTATTAATGAGATTAATATTATTTATAATCACAAATGAAAACTTTGTTAAATTAGTTTAAATTAATATTTTGTAGAATTATTTGATTATGACATATTCAAGTCTTGATTATGAGATAATCAAGTTAGTAATAATTATGAGATAATTACTACAACATAATTGAAGGTAATTTAATCATTATTGAGATAATGATTTTTATTTACCTTAGAGATGAAGCCATATGGCTTGCCATGCTCTCCAATTTATTATGTATATTAGATGGTTTATGTACACCTAATAGTTTTATTATTAGCTAATCCATTCTTATGATTTGGTATGGCCTCCACATTTATGTATTTACCATTGAAAGAAAGCATTAGATGCTTAATGACAAATTCTTTGTCTTTAGCTTATCATTTCTTATGCTTTGGTATGGCATTAACATTTTTATGTTGGCCATTGCAAGAAAGCATTAGATGTTTAATGACAAGGTTTGTTGGCTTGTGTAAGAGAATATAATCTCTACCATTTCTCTCACTTCCTAGGTTAACATTTTGCATTCATTCACAAAAGTGCAATTGAGAGAAAATATATAGATTTCAAACATTTACAAGTGTTGTGAGAATGTTTGAAATTCCAAAAAGCCAAACACCATTGTGACATCTTAATTCTATAATTTTTTTAGATTTTTGATCTTTGTGAGTGAAGCCCACACTTCGGTTTGTTGGTTTCGAGTCATAGTTCGAAATATCGAGTGGTTGATCCAAGCGTTGGACATCAAATGATTGATTTCAGCTACTACAACAAAGGGAGAAGGCAAAGAAAATTTTAAAGATCCATACCGGAGCCGGTGTCCACCACAGGCAACTTCCGCCGCGCTAAGGAAAGTCGTTTCCTACAATTGGCATCGAGAGCTTAAGGTTGAAAAGTTTTCTTAACCCCTCTCATTTTAGTTTTAATAATTTATATGAGATATAGATTATTAAAATGCATGTTGTGATGAGTAGGCACAATTATATTTTATAAGATAAATGGTTTTATTTTCATGTGATGAATGTTTACTTTCGATTCATGTGATGAATGTATTGCGTTGATCGTTATTTTTTCCGGCTCGTGTTTTTAGCATTGGAAATGTAAGACCATAGGTCATATTCTTTCAAGTGTTGTAAGTTAAGACCATAAGGTCATATTCTTTCAAGTGTTGTAAGTTCATTTCCTTTGTAATAAGTTCTTTATGTATCCCTTTTTGTAACTTTGAGGAGTCGATGTCGCGAAGGACTTTTGACGGAGAAAGTCCGTGAAGAACTCTAAAATACTCCATGGAACAAGATTTGAAGACCAAGTGATGCCTTGGATTTATTGTACTAATTAGATTAGTATAGAAAAATAAGAGCCCGATCAACGTAATTTCTAATGTGATGAATTTTTGAAATTCAGCCCCTAGAAACAGAGGCGCGTCGAGACGAGCACCTTCATGCGTCGCGACGCAAGTCATACCTGAAGCTACTGCCTCGATCACGTTGTGATGCAGCCTTCCTCGCATCGCTACGTGACCCAGAGCTGAAGCAATTCCAGTTTCTAGAATTGTGGGCGTCGCGATGCTCAGACCTGGGTAAATATGTATGTTTTAAAGTGCTTAATAACATGTCATATAGCCTAGGGTGCCTACTCTTGCATTCTCAAATGCCATAACATGTAGATGTGCATGATATTCTAGTCATAAAATATGATTTTATGTAATTTAAAAGTTTTAAAAAGAATATGAGATGCATGCAAACAGATTAATAAGATTAATTGGTTTAAAGGTTTAAAAATTACGAATTCAAGTTTTAGAAACAATGGACTTTATGAGTACATTGTTTTCCTTGGTATATCGGATGGATGTTGGTTTCTATTAAGGTCCCAAGGATGAAATCAAGCATAAAACAAGTATGAATACATATTAAAGGAGGTTCAGAATTATACTCACAATGAACGGATTGGATGCATCGAAGAACAAACTTTCTGCCCTCCTCCATGAAGCTCGGCAGTGGGCTGATTTTGTCTTCAAAATTTCAGCCATGGACTCCATTAAAGCTCCAAGCTCTTGATGATGATGATTCCATGCCCACGAAATCACTGCCCTATCACCATTTTATGTCTCCTAGAGTGTGCTAGCATTTTGATTTTGCAACAAAATCATCTCTTTGTTTCTCCTCCATTCATAGCAGTGAACCGGAAAAGAAGAATAAGAATCGGTCCAAGACCGAGAGAGAAAGAGGAGGGAAAGAGTGAGAGAGAAAGAAAAGTGTAAAAAAAGGATTAATTGTTTTCCAAAAACAATTAAACAAATATATTATACCACTTTTCAAAAAAAAAGTCAAGCATTAATTGCTTTCAATCAACTCACATCAACTCACATCAATCAATCAATCAATTGTCACATCATTCAAAGTGACATGTGATTTGACGTTTGATGTGACTACTGATTTGACGCTTGATTTGACTTGTGTGCCGCACTCGAATTCGAAATGCGAATGCGCTCGCAAACAATCCCGGGCTCGTGTTCACAAATTCCAAATTAACGAATTTTTCGTTGCGATGTAATTAAATGATTATGCCTAGCGAAATCACTATTCACATCGCTAACGAATTAATTCTAAATTAACTAGTTTGCCTGAATTAAAATCCAATTTTAATTCCGCGTCGAAATCCAATTTCGTTTAATATATCAAATATATTAATTTATCGATTAATTCCAAACTAATTGTTCTCTCTCTTAATTGATATTTTATCCCAGATAAAATATCTCCGTAATTAATCCCAGATTAATTTTCTCTCTCATCATAATTAATCCCAGATTAATAAAGTGCGAGTCATACGTCATCGGTGAATCTTCGGGAAGCGACCCATGAGATCCCCGGATATGTTGGCAATAAATACGGTCATCGGACTATCCGAACACGTAAGTACCTCGTACTACATTTATACCGATTTACAAGACAAGGTTGGCTTCTAGCAAAGCGCCATGCCTACCTAATTCTCCAAAAATATCCTTACAGGAATAAGCGATCTATGTCAGTCGTATTATACGTAGTATTGCGTATGTCGATCCAGTATCGGATGATCACATGCTAGGCCTGGGGCTGCAATTGAGTATGCCCCGTACGAAGCACATGTCGGATGTTCATTCTCGAACTCTGCTCCATTCTCGGATTACCATTCTTGGTTTGTTCATTCTCGAACCTTGTTCTATTCTCGGATTACCATTCTTGGCTTGTTCATTCTCGAACCTTGTTTCATTCTTGGATTGCCATTCTCGGCTTGTTCATTCTCGAACCTTGCTCCATTCTCGGAGTGCCATTCTCGGCTTGTTCATTCTCGAACCTGTGCTCCATTCTCGGAGTGTCATTCCCAGTTTTTTGATGATGTGTGGGTCTCAACCCTGGGACTCATCCCCAAAACTGCTGGTGAAGTGGGTCGCGTCCTTGGGATTCATTCCCGAAACTCTGATAATGTGGACCTTGACCCCAGGATTCCTTCCCGAATTCATTCTAAAACTCTGCTGTTGTGGGCCTCGACCCTAGGATTCATTCCCGGATTCTGCTGATGTGGGCCTCGACCCCGGGACTCATCCCCAAAATTGAAACTGATATGGGCCTCAACCCTGGGACTCATCCCCAAAACTACTACTCATATGTTACGTGTATGCATGCATGCATAAATGAATTTCATATTCCGTTGGGTTAGGTCTTCCGCCAGTTCTCCAGGTGATTGCTCAGTCTTCTCTCTGGTCTCATGGCTCAATTTCTTGTTATACTTCTTATTCACGGGGTGGTAGACTGGTCGCCCCCAGTCTTGATTTAGCTTTCTGCTCTCCGCTGTTTATACTTGATCAAGATGAACCACATGGTGGGGCCTTCCATGTCAACATGCTATATTATAAGCTACGAAATAGTCCCAATAGTTATATATATTATCGTCCTCAAGGAATGCCCAGTAATGAAATCAGAGAACATTCAAAACACTCAATGCAACTCAAATCTGAGTTTTTGAATAAATGATCTATGCCAGTCTCAAAATGTGTGTGTGCAAAGGTTATTTCACAGCTTGATCCTTAAGCAAGCCAACTCAATGATTTCATTTCAAAAATCGGGATCGGTGGGTCAAACCAACCTAGATGTCTCAATTATATTCCGCAATTGCTTTTTCGTGCTCAATGTGGTATGGCTTTATCTCTATTTTCCTTTGTCTCTCATTTTTTCCTTTTCATTTTGAACTTCATTTTTTCTCTTTTTTTTTCTTTTCATTTTTTTTTCATTTTTTCAACACACCTACCTTTTAAGGTAGCATTTCTCCTCATAGTGGTCCTAATACTCGCCCATGGGTAGCTTCACACTTATCGGTTATAGGTGGTTCAATTCTTTTATTTAGAGACTTTTCTTTCATTTTCAACCATACCACACATCATAACATAAGCAAATTAGGATAGACATCTAAGAAAACGGTCATTCACCAACCTACAATTTCTTCAACTAGTCACTTTGCCAACTACTCAGGTTTTCACTGCTAAGAACCATAGTCAAGTGCTTACGAGTCTAACATAGATCAATCACTCAAAGTATCAGATAAAAGCACGTCAAGAGTTTATCGTTTCTAAGGTTTCGCCCTAAAGCAATCAATTTCATCATTGGACTTATGTTTAACTATCAAGGACTAAAAACAAACAATTTTTTTTCTCTTTTTTTTTCTCTCTCTTTTTTCTCTTTTTTTTTCTTCTCTTTTTTTTTTTTCTTTTTTTTTTCTTAATTTTTTTTTGAATGCCCCTCCTAATGGTCTTTTTATCCTTTCCGTAAGCTTTTCTGTTTCTTGATTCACGTTTGCTAAACTCCTCTTGACAAACTCTTTTTTCCTTCTCTAACCCAACGAATATCTATGATGGCTTTTAAGACACTGGTTAACATGATGCATGTATGCATGAGATGCATGCGACATATGAGATATAATATGCATGTGGTTATCAAAAGCTTAAAGGGGCAACTTCTATAAGATATACAACTATCGTTCTCATGCGGGTTTATGACAATGCCTTTGATTTAACTCCCTCAACCAACTATAGAAACGGTCAACTAATGCACAAATTATACACATCACAAGACATGATTTCGGGGCCGATTCTCTATCCCCAGTGGAGTTGCCAGACTGTAGGACACAGAAATCGGTGACGCTATTCTAGGCTCGCGGCCTAGTTCGGAGTACGAAATAACATGGAGTCGCCACCCGGTGTGAACCGGGACAAAGATTTAAGGCCGCACTCACCCCTCACAAGGGAAGACCTCTAACCGTTGGGTTCGGAATGGTCCCTTACTTATGTCACTTGTGATGATTTGATTTGTGCAATAAACTAACCGAATCTATTCAACATTCATGCTCAAGGGTAATCTACGTCTAGTATGCATTCATCAAAATAACTAATAATCTAAGTTTGCATGCTCGAAAATAAGTCTTTAAACGGGAACACGCAATATCACACAATGAGTATATTGAGCCATTAAACCAAAATAAACAATGACTATTTAAACATAATCATAAACTAAAAAAAATACCATGCATAAAATAACATAATCACACTTGAAAATAACAATAAACTAGACTACATCATGCTTTAAATAATAACTAATAATCTACGAACTACATCATGCTCAAACACAAGTTTGGATGAGACGAAATACGTGTCTCTTAAGTGGTACATGGCGTTGTATCCCGAGTACAAACCGCACTACCATCCATTCGGATTCGGCTACGGAATTTACATCCGGGTTTCCATCCTATATACCACAAAAGAGAACACATATTCCGCTCATCCAACAATCACATCATGCCTCAAACGACTCTCATGCGATAATATTTCTAAAATAAATAAAATAAACGAAAGATAATAAATAAAAGGGTGCCCTCAGGCTGTGATGATTTGTTGTTTATTGTTTGTCGGTGGAGAGCTTGATTTCACGTGGCTGAGTGAGTGGCTTTGGGTGATGGGAGAGGAGTGAGAACGTGAGGAATCGATGGAGGGCCTCCTAGGCTTGTGTGCGTGTCAAATTGAGAGAAGTGCAGAGTGTATGAGTGACCAAGAAGATTAGGGTTAGTAAGGGTTTTAGTCTTGGTCGGTGGGTTTCGTCTTCATGTGGAGGGTTTATTTTTTAACGTGGTTTGGTTTCGTGAGTGGCGAGTCAGTTTGTTGAGAGAGAGAATGTGAAGAACGCAAGGGTTTGTGAGGTGGCTGTTTTCACGTGAGTTAGGGTTTCATTGTGTTTTGCCGAGAGAGAGATCAGAGTGTTGCGTGGTGTTGAGAGCTGGTGGAGTGTGGTGTGATTGTTCAGTCGGTGGGGTTGTCTGAGAAGGGCGTTATGTTAGTGCGTGAAGGCTGTAGCTACTTGTTCATGAGCTTGATGAAGGCCTCTAGAGAGATCAGAGGGCTGTTGATATTTATTTAAATTTTTTGGTTTGTTTGGTAGATGACGTCAAAGAGATGCCAGGGAGGAGGGGAAGATGCGAGTGTTTCAAGAGATTAGATTTGTGGAGAGTGAAGAAGAGAGGTTAGAGAGATGCTGGGGTTCTAGTGAGTTTGTATGTGTTTAGAAAGATGGTGGCGAGAGAGATTAGAGGCCATTAGGGTTTTCTTTGTTTCTTTTTGTTCGGCCGTGAATGGAGTTGTTGGAGAGGGAGAGAGATGCCGATAAGGGTTTTATTTTTATAGAGAGAGATGGTAGGGGAATTAGGGTTAAGTTTGTGCATGTTTTGAAAGGAAATAAAATCAATTTATGTGTGTATTTAATTTGATTATTTAAGGCAAGAAATTATGTAATTTTGGTGGGGAATTATTTAAATTTGGTGAGTGGTTTATTTGATTTTGGAAATGAGTTATTTAATTTTAGAATTAGAATTTATTTTAATTAATTGGTTTTAATTGGATTGGGTTTTAATTTGATTTAGTTTATGGATTTTTAATTTGTGTTTTAAATATTTTTTTAATTATTTTTGGATTGGGCTTGGTGTGTTTTAAAATAGAGGTCCATAAGCGAACCCGAAGCGAAACAAGCGAGTTAAATCCATCAAAAATACCAATTTCGAACATTACCCTTCCAACGTCCGTTTCTCGCGGCTTTCACAACTAAAGAGGTAGTGTCTCCATACGAGACTCATCATCGGGACTTATATGCCAAAATACAGTGCCTACAATGGCCTTTAATATTTTAATTGGGCCTAATGGGCCTAAATTGATTTTTGACAAGGGTGATTCCTTATTGGGCTTTGGTTGCCAAAGTCCATGCCTTATAAATTAATTGAAAGCCCATTGGACTTTAATTAAATTGATATTGGATGTTAATTGGGCTTTGAGACTCGTTAAGATTAGATTTAGAATCT
This sequence comes from Zanthoxylum bungeanum, assembly GCA_019454045.1. Lineage (NCBI taxonomy): Eukaryota > Viridiplantae > Streptophyta > Magnoliopsida > Sapindales > Rutaceae > Zanthoxylum > Zanthoxylum bungeanum. The sequence goes on along the minus strand of SKCR01024959.1, from coordinate 32,199 downwards.
AAGTCGCAAAGGCTCATTAATAAAGTGTAATTATTTAATTTTGGAATTAAATAAAGAATTAGTATTGAATACAAATTAAATTGGATTTAATATTGTAGTTTGATATAATTCAAGAATTCGTACTTTGAGTACTTATTCTTAAACTAGTTGGACTCGCGCAAATCAAATCATTGTTTGAACATTGGATGGTCATTAATTAAAGATTAATTAATTCGATTAGATCGATTGATAACATGCTTCTTGTGAATACATGGATGTGATGTATGAATAATGTATATCGGATGGATATTAGATGGGTGAGGGCAATTTTGGAAATTGTTGTAATAAATTTAGAATTTATTAAATTGGACCTGCGAGTCCAGCCTATTACCTCTTGACTCTTTGAATTTCTCTTCTCACCTATTCCCCTTAATGTAAATGAGGTTTCTTTAGAAGTGTTATGTAATTGGGTAGAAGTAAGATTTGTGCTAGCGGGAGAGAGGAAAGAGAGAGATTTGTTCTAGGAACAAAATGTTTTATATATCCATCCGCGTATCATTATTAATTTATTTATCGCGCCTTATTATGCTTTTAGAATGCATGCTTAAGGGTGTATAATGATACCTAACCAAAGATAATTAATTGGTTGCCAATTACGCGAAAAACCTTCAACAAATATTAAGCGTTTTTCCTTCCATTGAATGATTCATTCTCAAGGTCCAATATTGGCACTAGTTTGTTGGCCAAAGTCAAGACCTTTATCCATCGCGGATGTGTTTGAATCATTAAGGCTTTGTTCCATATCGCATGCCTTGTCAAAGTTGTGATTTGTTGGCCAAAGTCAATATCACTTCTTGTCCATCAACATCGATTACGAAGCTTTCCAAGGTCAATGGGTCCCGCTTATCTGGAATCATTAAGTTTGTTGTGCCAAAACCAAGGCTTAGTTCAATCAGAGGAAAAAGGTTAGGGAATATATTGGATATATTGGCATATATTAGATATATGTTTCGGACTTGGATGTCCACCTACTGGATCTAGGAATTGGATGTGATCCAATTGATCTTAGAGATCCACCTAGTTAAATATCATACAACTTATTGGCCAAAGTCAAGGTTGTGTGTTATTTAACGGTATCCAAGCCCACTAGGAAACTAGGTTTCCCGAGTACTCAACAGAGGGTTAGAGGCTCGCCGAAAATAGTGGGAGGCAAATATTAAATTTGCAATTTCGTTTAGATACTTGCTAATACGCGCTTATTTCAATTTTTCGTAATAAATTAAATATATATTAGTTGGACTAATATTTAATTGTTGTTTTAATTAAACAGTTGGACTGTATTCAAACTACTTCAATTTATAGTTGATTATATAATTGGATTATAGTAATCAATATATTTGAATTTAACCAATCAAATTATAGTTTATTATATAGTTAGACTATAGTAATCATTATATTCAATTGTACCTGAAATCGTTGATTCGATAGTTGGACTATTGGAATCAAGATAACTGAAAGATTAGCGTTTAGAACATAATCCTGGGTGAAAATGTCTTTAAGCGGCTTTAATTTTCAAAATGGGAGTAGAACCTCAGGATAGTCCTGGGAACTTAGAAGTTATTCTATTTGATAGAGCAACCTCTCGGGCCTAAGCCCGGAGTTGAGCAAATAGTAGAACTTGATCTTTGGAAGATTCATGTAATGATAACTTTAGTGCTCAATTCGTTATGCTTACTGCAATGACTCTTTAATTCCCTCGTCAAATTTAAGGATTAGATCATTGTACCATGATGATGAAATTAAAGATCTTCATAGATTTATTCTTAGATCTTAGAAGTGTAAATTGCAAAAGAAGCTCTTATGCTCGCGTATGTCAGAGGGTACATCTGTCGAGCACTAGGTGTCGCAGATGATTGCTGACATCGATCAGCTAGGTTAGCTGGGCATTACCTACGTGGCCGAGACTACAAAGATTTGATCTTATAGTCTCTACCCGAAAGCTGGGGCAGGTTCATTATAAACCAAGAGTAAAATCTTGGAGAGTTGATGACTATGCTGAAGGAGGCAAAGCCAGAGCTTCTAAAAATGGCAAAGGTAAAATCATCACAGTCTTCTAGGAAGACAAATGACATATCCCAAAATGTCTACCTAAACTGTGGCAAACGGGGTCACTGGAAGTGTGACTGCCGTATGGATAAGGCAGACATGAAGGAAATGAAGGCGGGGCAATGCTCCAGCTTCAAGTATGTTTGTCATAAACATGTTCACTACTGGTTTCAAAATTGGATTTTTTATACTAAGTGTTGTACATATATATGTACTGATGTGCGGAATCTGCTGATTAGCAGGAGACTGACTTAAGTTGAGATCGACCTGCGAGTCGGAAACGGGACGTGAGTAGCTATTTTAAACCGTAGAAACCTAAGTTTAGGAACTACCCTCTGGGTATGTACTTAAACTAGGAAACTGTTATAATGTACCTAGTTTGACTAGAAACATTATCTCTGTATCTATGTATAACATGTTGCGGGTATACCTTTATATTCTAGAACACTAAGTGTTTTTATTTTATAAAGATGATATTGAGATAAACACACATTAGATGTGAATAACAATATTTATATTTAGAATATAAATGAATCTCAAATGTATAACATGACAAACAAATAGCTCAAACTGAATTTATCAGATGAGACTTATTTGTCGCATTGTTGTCTGGGACACATTAACAAGACTCGTATATCCACACTTTCGAAGAGTGGGTACTAGGAAAAATTTGATTCTAATCAAATAATGTCTACGAATCTAGTTTTTTTAGGCAAAGTGCCTAAAACACTTTTTACTTGGTAAAAGTGCAACAGCCACCGAGCTGTTAGCCCTCATTCATAATGACATTAGTGGGCCCATGTCTAGCTAGGCTAGAGGTGAATATGAATACTTCGTAACCTTTACGGATGTGGCATCGCGTTATGGTTATGTGTATCTTAATGAAACATAAATCAGAAACTTTTGATAAATTCAAAGAGTTTCGACAAGAAGTATAAAGTCAGATCGGCTAAATTATTAAAACTGTCACGGTTAGACCATGGTGGAAAATACTTAAGCAATAAGTTTCTCAAATACTTGAAAGAGTATAGTATTCTTTCAATGTGGACTCTTCTCGGAACACCACAATTGTGACGGTGTGTCCGAACAGAGAAACCGAACCTTGTTTGACATAGTAAGGTTACTGATGAGTCGCTCTGAGCTACCATTTTCCTTCAAGGGATACGCATTTAACAGTGCAACACTTATTTTGAATAAGGTTCCATAAAAATCTGTTAGACAGATTTCATATTAGATATGAACAGGAAAGAAATCGGGTTTTCTCATTCCTGAAGATTTGGGTTTGCTGGGCATATGTTTGGATGATACCAAACTAGAACCTAAATTGGATAAGTGCCTAATTTGTAATTGGTTATCCTAGGGAAACCAAAGTATAGTACTTATACAACTCACAAGAGAACAATTTAATTGTTACTCTCCATGCGGTTTTCCTAAGAGGAATACCTATATGCAGTGGTATGTAGGAGGAAAGTAAAACTCGATGAAAATCAGAGTAATACTGTTCTAGGCACCGATTCCTTAATGGAACACAAATAGTTCATCAGAGATGAAACTGTACCACAATCTTCGAATAGACAAGAACCGTGCAAGTCGGAGAGAGTCAGAAAACAACCTAGGAGGTATTGGTTTCAGATCTCACCTCGTAAAGATGTCAATCTTATTGAGGAAGACGAACCGACTACATATGAGGAAGTGATACAAGGTATCGACTCCCTATTATGGAAAGTGCCATGAAGTCTGAAATGGATTCCATGTATACAACCAAGTTAGGATACTGGTTGTTGTACCGGAAGGCATTGTGCCTATTGGTACTAAATAAGTCTTCAAGGAAGACATACATGGATGGCAACATACAAACCTACAAAGCTAGGCTTGTAGCGAAAAGGTATCGCTATCAACATTGTGTTGATTACGACGAAACCTTTTACATGTTGCCATGATTAAATCCATTTGGATAATGCTTGCTAATGCTACATGTTTCATTCATGAAATATGGCAGCTGAACGTCAAAACCGTTTTCCTTCAACAGAAATCTTTTAGAGGATGTTTATAAACATCCCAACGGTTTTTTCGTACCTAAACATGCAAACAAGGTTGGCAAGTTAATTCGATCCATTTATGAATTGAAGCAAGCATTGCGTTATTGAAACCAACGTTTTGATAAGATCATAATGGTATATGATTTAATTCAAAATGAAGATGATACTTGTGTATATAAGGAGGTTATTGGGAGCGCACTGACAATGATTGTCCTATATAATGATGACATATCATTTCTTGGAAATGACATTCCAATAATACAATCGGTGAAAGCTTGGTTTTCATGAAAATTGAGAATCGTATATTGAGAATCGTAATGTATTGGGTGTGATGTCAAGATGGAAGTATCACTTCAGTCATATGGAAATGATGATCACGCAGGATTAATTATAAGAGAGAGAAAATTAATCTAGGATTAATTGCGGAGAGATTTTATCTGGGATGAAATTCTATTTAAAGAGAGAGAATTATTAATTTGGAATTAATCGATAAAATAATATATTCGATATATTATACGAAATTAGATTTTGACGCGGAATTAAAATTAGATTTTAATTCGGGCGAACGAGTTAATTTAGAATTAATTCGCTAGCGACGTGAATAATAACTTTGCAAGGCATAATTATTTAATTAAATTTGATTTAATTACGTCGCAACGGAAAATTCGTTAATTCAGAATTAACAAACCCGAGCTCGGAATGTGTTTGCAGGCCCAGTCGGATTTTGAATTTAAGTGGGGCCCACAACAAGTCACATCATTAGACAAATACTTAGCTTTGATTTGATGGAACTTAGTCGAGATTTTTGAAGTTAACTTGTTAAACATATTACCTTGATTTATGATAGACTTTTACCAAACTTGGATTTGGCGTAAGTCTTTTAATTTTTTTTAAAATTAAAACAAGTCAACACAACACATTTTCTCTCCTTTTTCCCTTGCAAAAAACCGTGACTCTCCCTCTCTCAATTTTGGTTCTCACTTTGCCGAGAGTGATAAGAAGATTTGAGGAATTTTGTTGCAAAAATTTCTCAAGTGCTAGCACAAAAAGAATCATACAAAGGTGATAGGGAAACCTTTCCCATGAGCTTGGAATCAAAGATCAAAGCTTGTAGCATTGATTCAACATTCAAAGAGAAGCTTGGAGCACAACTAAGGGCTTGGCCGAATTCAACAAGGAGCAGATTTTTGTTGTCAACGCATCCAAAAGCCGATCAAAGTGAGTATTTCCGCTACTTTACTTTGTTGTATTCGTACATTTCATTTCGTAATTGATCTTTGTTTGACCTAGAAAACCCAACGGGGACTTGATTGGTGTAAGATTAATTAGATTAATCTTACTAAAATTGGATTTAAACCATGAATTATGGACTGTTTTTGTACTTTACTTCAGACCTGAAAATCTGGAAATTTTATGATGAACAATATTTCATTTGAATGTGTATTGGGTATTAGCATAATTTCCGGATAGTGTTTCGGAGTTAAAATATGCGAAGACGGCGAAAAAAAGAGTTACCGGGTGAGTTTTCGGGCTTACCGGGTAACGGCTATCCAAACAATTAATTGGTCACTGTTTGAGCAGCCCATGAACTGCCCTAGTACTGTTGGGGCTGACCTGGGCATCCACCATGTGCATTGGGTAGTCGGTTCGGTCAAAAATACGTTTTATGCCATTTTACAGAAAAATGTTTCCGTAAATATTTCGCGATGTGTCTTAACTATTTATGTCATTATTTGATATCAAATAAATATGTTTAGGTGAATATGATTGAATTGTTCATATTACATATTGAATAATTTATTCGGTAATTTAAAAAGTTTTAAAATTACGATTTCACCCGAATCGCGAGCTTTCGCGCCAAAATCCCAGCAGTATGTGTTAGACAATTATGACCCATAGCGTCACTTTTTGTGAAAGACATTGTGGTTTTTGTAAAAATTAATTATGTAGCAATGGAAATTGCATTTTATCATTTTGTAATTTGATTACTTAAATATATATAAATGATAAAAGTCATTATGATTAGTTACGGATTATAGAATATGAGACAATATCAATCCATAAAGGTTTAATCATTAAATATCCCTAGTCGTAGTATTATCGAGACTGGACATCGATAATGCGGAATAGACTAGTATTGCACTTGTGCGTGTTATGGAAGCGTAACGACATAGTTCTCGTATATTTAAGTATTGGACACTAATGCAAGTGCAATAGGAGGTTGTGTTTACCGATGGTACAGAAACAGCTTCGCTCTGGATAGACCCCGCGAAATCCCATTGGTAGTATGACTATGTGTCTATGGGAATCCGCATCAGGGTAGATGTATTTGGTCTTAAACTGAGACTTGCATCTCTAGTACTTGCGACTATCAATACACTTTGGTTTTGGTCGTCCAGGACTTTAACAGGTTCTGTGTACGCCTCTTCTGTGTTAATTGAGAATCGTAGTGTATTGGGTGTGATGTCAAGATGGAAGTATCACTTCAGTCATATGGAGATGATGATCACTCAGGGATACAGAACTAGTACTCTAAATGGTTGCAACCATCGAGATAATATGACAAGGTCATGATTATCCGATTAAAAAGACTAGTTGCTTGTAATCCGATATATGCTTTGTACGGGGCAGACACTATTCCAGCCTCAGGCCTTGCTTGTGACATCTGATACTGGATCGCAATACGCAATACTATGTATACTATGTCTGATATAGATTATATATTCCATTAAGAATATTTCTGGAGAATTGGGTAGGCACGGTGCTTTGTAGAAGCCAACCATGTCTCGTAAATCGGTAAAAATGTAGTACGAGGTACGTACGTGTTCGAATAGTCCGACGACCAGATTTACTGCCAACATATCCAGGGATCTCATGGGTCGCTTCCCGAAGATTCACCGATGACGAATGATTCGAACTTAATTAATATGGGATTAATTACAGAGAGATTTTATCTAGGATAAGATACTATTTGAAGAGAGAGAACGATTAATTTAGAATTAATTGTTAAAGTAATATATTCGATATATTAAACGAAATTAGATTTCGATGCGGAATTAAAATTGGACTTTAATTCGGGCTAACGAATTAATTTAGAATTAATTGCTAGCGACGTGAATAGTAATTTTGCTTGGCATTATTATTTAATTAAATTTGATTTAATTACGTCGCAACGGAAAATTCGTTAATTCAGAATTAATGAACCCGAGCCCAGAATGTGGTTGCGAGGCCACTCCGATTTTGAATCAAGTGCGGCCACAAGTCACATCGCATGTCACTTTAGTGATGAATGTAAAATCACCTTTTGGTGAATGACAACCAGTCACTATTCATGATGGTGGTTGTTGAGGGCATTGAATGCCATTTTCCCTCCCTTTTGCATTTTGCTTTTTCGAAAAGCTATTACCAAATGTTGTAAAGGATTTTTGGCATAAGTTTTTTGGAAAAACAAAATACAAAAATTAGAAACTCTCTCTCTCTCTCAAGGCCAAAAACCGTGAGCCTCCATTGAAGAACAAGCAAAATTGTTTTCTTTCTTCACTTGCTAGCACACTTCAAGGATCATTCAAGGTGTTAGGGAAACCCACCTTTGAGCTTGGAATCAACACAAAGCTTGGAGCTTGGATTCAACTTTCAAAGGGACACCTTGGCCGAAAACTTCAAGGAGAAATTTTTAATATCAACACATCCAACAACCGTTCAAAGTGAGTATGATTTCGCCATATCTCCTTTTATATTCACATGTTTTTATGCTTAAATATGATCTTGGGAATGCCTTAGAAACCAACAATGGTATCATGGAGCCTAATTTGAGCATAAAAAAATTAGGGTAAAATTAGGGTAAAATTGATTTGAGCATGATTTGATAAAATTGATTGATTGAGTATGCTTGAATGATGATAACTTAGAGTTATGCATGATCAATTTGATGAAAATTTAATTGGATCAATTTTTGCCCAAAATATTGGCTTGGCCGAATGCATAGTATCCCTAAATGTCATGGTATTTTTTATTTTTTGGTCATTAGATGAGTTGAAAGACATGGTTATATTGATTTAAGATTCAGTCGGATTGAAATCGGAATCGAATGTAAAAACCCCAAAAATGCCGTGAGCTTTGGAGCATGAAATGAGATTATTTTTTATTTCAAAATGTTGGACATGAGTTGAACAAATTAATACATGATTAATTGATTAAATTAGTATTTTGGAATATTAATTTCGATAATTAATTGATGTAATACACTTTAATTAATTGAATTTTGAAATTTGGAAAATTAAAATTTAATTAGTTGGGCTTGATTTAGAATTGGGCTTATAATGTTGTATTTGGGCCTAATGGGCTTGGTTGGGCCAAGTTTGTTTAGGTCAATTAGATTGGATCCAAATTGGGCCTAAATCACTCCATTAAGTCCAAATATAACTAATGAACCTTTTAATGCTTAATTGGGCCTAATGGGCCTAAATTGGTTTCTTGGCAAATAAGGGTGATTCCTTAATTGGTCTTGGTATTTGGGTTTGACCCATATTGACCAAAGTCCATGCCTTAAGAATTAATTTGAAAGCCCATTGGACTTTAATAAATAACATTGGATGTTAATTGGGCTTTGAGACCTATTTAGATTAGATTTGGAATCTAAGTCGTAAAAAGACATTAAAAAGTGTAGTTATTAAATTTAGAATTAAATATGGAATTAATATTGAATACGAATTAAATTAAATTAAATTGTAGTTCGATATAATTCAAGAATTCGTACTTTGAGTACTTATTCTCAAACGAGTTGGACTCGCGCAAAATCAAATCGTTGTTTGAACATTGGATGATCACTTTATTCAATATTAATTAATCGGATTAGATTGATTGAATGACATGCTTGTGTGAATAAATGGATGTGTTGAATGAATAATGTATATCAGATGGATATTAGAAGGGAAAGGGCAATTTTGGAAATTATTGTAAATTTAGAATTTATTAATTGGACATGCGTGTCCAGCCTTATCTCTCTTAATTCTTTTCAATTCTCTTCTCACTTAATTCCCCTCAATGTTAATGAGGTTTCTTTAATTGTATTATGTAATTGGGTAGAAGTAAGAATAGTGCTAGTCGGGGATAGGAAAGTGAGTGATTTGTTCGAGGAACAATCTGTGAGATATCCATCCGCATATCATTATTAATTTATTTTCGCGCCTTATTATGCTTTTAGAATGCATGCTTAAGGGTGTATGATGAGACCTAACAAAGATAATAAATTGGTTGCCAATTTATGCGAAAACCCTCAACAAATATTAAGCGTTTTTCCTTCCATTGAGTGATTCTTACTCAAGATCCAAGATTGGCACTGGTTTGTTGGCCAAAGTCAAGACCTTTGTCCATTGCGGATGTGTTTGAATCATGAAGGCTTTGTTGCATATCGTGTTTCTTCTCCAAGTTGTGATTTGTTGGCCAAAGTCAAGATCATTCTTGTCCATCGACATCGATTATGAAGCTTTCCAAAGTCAATGGGTTCCGCTTAACTGGAATCATTAAGCTTGTTGTGCCAAAGCTAAGGCTTAGTTGATTCATAGGAAAAAGGTTAGGAAAATATATTGGAATATATTGGCATATATATTGTATATATGTTTCGGACTTGGAGGTCCACCTACCGGATCTAGGAATTAGATGAGATCCAATTGATCTTAGAGATCTACCTAGTTAAATATCATACAGCTGTTGGCAAAGTCAAGGTTGTGTGTTATTTAACGGGATCATAGCCCACTAGGAAACTAGGTTTCCCGAGGTACTGAACATATGGTTAGAGGCTCGCCGAAAAAATAGTGGGAGGCTAGTATTGAATTTGCAATTTCATTCAAATACTTAGCTTTACGCGCTTTCAAATTATTTCGTCGTCGGTTATTTTATTAGTTGGACTAATATATTATTATTTTTTTGTAACAGTTAGACTGTACCCATTACATCGTTAATCGAATATTGGACTATTGCGGGTTAAGAGACTGGAAAGTTATGTTGGACATTATGACCCATAGCGTCACTATTTGCACAGATCATTGTGTTGTTGTAGCAAATTAACTATGTGACAAAGAAATTGCACTCTCATCATTTGTGATTAGATCACCATAGATATATAAATGAAGAGAGGTCCCTATGATTAGTTCCTAGATTGAGATGATATGAGACAGTATCAGTCCACGAAGGATTAATCATTAAATATCCCTAGCCGTAGTATTATCGAGACTGGACATCGATAATGCGGAATAGGCTAGTATTGCACTTGTGCGCGTTTGTGAGGGCACAACGGCATAGTTCTCATATATATAAGTATTGGATACTTATGCAAGTGCGATAGGAGGTCGTGTTCACCGATGGTACGGGAAACAGCTTCGCTCTGGATAGACCCCTCGGAATCCCATTGGTATTATGACTATGTGTCTATGGGAGGCCGAAATCAAGGTAGGTGTGTATGTCTTAACCTGAGACTTACATCGCTAATACTTACGATAATCGATAGACTTTGGTCTTGGTGGTAGGGGACTTTAAACGGGTTCTGTGTACACCACTTCTGGGTTTATCAGAGAGTCGTAGAGTATTGGGTGTGATGTCAAGACGGAAGTATCACTTCAGTCATATTGGAGTTGATCACGCAGGATACGGTACTAGTGCTCTTGAGTGTTGCGCAACCAATCGGGATATTGTGACCAGGTCATGTATATCCGATTATAGAGACTATGTTACCAGACATCCGACATGTGCTTCGGACGGGGCAGACACTTATCCAGTCCCAGCCCTAGCACGTGATTATCCGATACTGGGCCGAATATACACAATACTACGGTATACTACGCTTGATACAGATCTATATATTCCTGTAAGAATATTTCTGGAGAATTGGGTAGGCATGGCGCTTTGCTAGAAGCCAACCTTGTCTTGTAAATCGATATAAACGTAGTACGAGGTAGGTACTTACGTGTTCGGACAGTCCGACGATCGTATTTACTGCCAACATATCCGGAGATCTCATGGGTCGCTTCCTGAAGATTCACCGATGATGTATAACTCGCACTTTGATTAATCTGGGATTAATTAGAAGAGAGAGATAGAATTAATCTGGGATTAATTCGATGAGAGAGAAAATTAATCTGGGATTAATTGCGGAGATATTTTATCTGGGATATAAAATATTAATTAAGAGAGAGAGAGAACGATTAATTGGAATTAATCGATAAAATAATATATCGATATATTATTAGAAATTGGATTTCGACGCGGAATTAAAATTAGATTTTAATTCGGGCGAACGAATTAATTTAGAATTAATTCGTTAGCGACGTGAATAGTGATTTCGCTAGGCGTAATCATTTAATTACGACGCGACGGAAAATTCGTTAATTTGGAATTAGCGAACCCGAGCCCGAGAGTGATTGCGAGCGCATTCGCATTTCGAATTCGAGCGCGGCACGCAAGTCACATCAAGCGTCAAATCGCTAGTCGCATCAATTGTCAAATCACTTGTCACTTTGAGTGATGTGACATGACATGTTGTCACTTTAATAAAGTGAAGGATGTGATGTGATAGTGATGTGAATGATGAAAGCTTTTAAAAGGCTTGAGATGGAATATAACATTATTTTATTCCTTGCCTTTTTGACTTTTGAATTAAAGTTGAGTATATGTCTTATTTTATTTACTTGGTAAATATTAATAAAATGATATATACAAAAGCATTTCTTCTCTTTCTCTAACATTGGACAGTACACGTTTTTCTTTGGAGCAAAAGTAACTCTTCCTCTCCCTCTTTTTCTTCTTCATCTCCTTCACGCATGGTGCGATTTCTTCTCTCATTTTCTGGTTTCACCGAAATTTGAGAAGTAAAATGGAAGATGAACAAGTGCTAGCACACCTTGAGTGATACATAGGTGATAGGGAAACGAAATCTTTGAGCATGGAAGCTTGAAGCTTGGAGCTTCAATGGAGTCTTGCATGGCCGATTTTGGAGGTTCAAAGAGGATCAAAATCGCACAGCCCACTGTCAAGGAAAGCTACTGCCGAGCTCTTGGAGGGAGCCAAAAACGCATCTTGTTCTTCATCCATCAAAACCCATCAATGTGAGTATGAATTCCGCCTTACTCCTTTGAGTATTCAACTCGTTTTTATGCATGTTTGTGATCCTTGGGACTTGATTCAACTCCAACAATGGTATCTAGAGCTTTGATTGCATGAAAACCGAATTAGGGTTCTTGAGCAAATTTGGGGCTTTTTGATTTTGGCTTGATTCTGTCTAATTGATTGTTTGAGGATGATTATATATGATTGAATTGAGTTGTATGTAATCAATTTGATAAAAAAATTGATTGGATTGATTTTCCCCAATTTGCTTATTTTTGTCAAAACTTTAATTTGGGTAAACTCGATTTAGGCATGATTTGGTTGAATTGTTTGATGCATTATGCTTGAATGAGGTTGAATTGAAGTTGTGCATGATCAATTTCAAGAAAATTGGATTAGATCAATTTTCCCCAATTCTTTAGGTTGAAATGAAACTTGAAATTGGGTAAAATGTGTTTAAGCATGTTTTTGAATTGGATGTTTAATATGTATGCTTAGCTAGAACATGTTTAATTGAGATTGTGTGTGATCAATTTCATGAAATTGAATTGGATTCAATTTCCCCAAATTGGAGCTTGGCCGAAAATGGAAGAACCTAATGTCTTGGTAATTTTGTTTTGTTTGATCATTGGATGACTTAAAACAATTGGTTAATGTTGTTTTGAAGTTCAATTTGATTGAATTTTGATTTAGAACATTTTTCCCTTTTAAAGTGGCTTGGCCGAAACTTAAGGAACATGAAAATTGTGATTTTTTGTTTTAATTCATTGGATGAATTGAATTGATTTGGGAAATTAAGATTGTGGACTCAATTGGATTGAAACCGAATCGAATTGAAAAACCCCTAATTGCCGAGACTTGATAGCATGTTAATTGGGTTTGATTTTAATTGAATTGTGTTGGACACTATTTGGTTGTTAAAGTGCATGATTAATTAGGCTAATTGATATTTTAGAAATGTTAATTGGGTAATTGATTGTGTATTACACTTAGGTTAATTAATTGTGAAATTTGGAATTTTATAAGTTAATTAATTTGGGCTTGATTTTGGAAATTGGGCTTGTTAGGTTGTAATTGGGCTTTTGGGCTTTGTTGTAACAAAGTTGGGTTTAGGCAAAATTGGTTGGATCCAATTAGGCCCAAAACCGAATCCAAAAGGTCCAATTATGACTTAATGGACCTTAATTATTTAATTGGGCCTAATGGGCCAAAATTAATTTAAAGGCTTATGGGGTAACTCCCGGATTGGATTTTGGTTGTTCGGTTTGACCCGAGTTGACCAAAAGTCCACGCCTATAGAAATTAATTAAAAGCCCATTGGACTTTAATTAAATAAAACATTAGATGTTAATCGGGCTTTGAGACCCGTTGCGATTAAATTTGGAATTTAAGTCGTAAAGGTTCGTTAATAAAAGTGTAATATTTAATTTGGAATTAAATAATGAATTAGAATTAAATACGTATTAAATTGGATTTAATTATGTAATTTAATTTAATTCGTAGAAATTGTACTTTGAGTACGTGTTTGCAATACGAGTTTGACTCGAACAAAATCAAATCTTTGTTTGAACATTGGATGATCACTAATAATCAAGATTAATTAATTTGATTGATTGATTGATAACATGCTTGTATGAATACATGGTTGTGATGTTTGAATAATGTATATCGGATGGATATTAGCCGGGTGGGGCGATTTTGGAAATTGTAATAAATTTGATTTATTAAATTGGACCTGCGTGTCCAGCCTTATCTCCTATTTCTTTGTATTTCTTCTCACCTATTCCCCTCCATGTAAAAGAGGTTTCTTTAGAAGTGTAGTGTAACGGGTAGAAGTAATACAAGTGCTAGCGAGAGAGAGAGAAAGTGAGATATTTGATCTAGGATCAATGTAAAATATCCATCCGCATATCATTATTATTTTTATTTCATACTCGCTTTATTATGTGTTAGAATGCATGCTTAAGGGTGTATGATGATGAGACCTTAACAAAGATAATTAAATTGGTAGCCAATTTGCACGCGAAAAACCCTCATTTTATATTAAGCAAATATCCTTCCATTGAATGATTCTTGTTCAAGATCCGAAGTTGGCATTGGTTTTTATTGACCAAAGTCAAGACCTTTGTCAATCAAGGATGTACTTGAATCATGAGAGTTTTGTTGCATATCGGTGTCTTGTCCAAATCGTGATTTTTATTGACCAAAGTCAGATCACTTTTTGTCCAATGACATTGATTACAAAACTTTCCTCGTCAATGGGTCCAGCTTAACTGGAATCATTAGGTTTGTTTTGGCCAAAGCCAAGGCCTAATCAGAGGAAGATTGGGAATATGTAAATGTAAGATACATTGATTATACATATGTTTCGGACTTGGATGTCCACCTAACCGGATCTAGGAATTGGATGAGATCCAATTGATCTGTGAGATCTACCTAGTTAAATAGCATACAGCTTTTTATTGGCCAAAGTCAGGGTTGTGTGTTATTTAACGGGATCCTAGCCCACTAGGAAACGCGGTTTCCCGAGTACTCCACAGAGGGTTAGAGGCTCGACGAAAAATAGTGGGAGGCAAGTATTGAATTTGCAACATTCGTTCGAATACTCGCTAAACACGCTCATTTAAATTATTTCGTCGTTATATTAAATGTTAGTTAGACTAATATTTAAATTGTTGTTTTAATAAACAGTTGGACTGTATTATACTTGATTATATATAATTGGATTATATTAATCAATATATTTGAATTAATTAATTTCAGTTTACAGTTGATTTTATAATTGGATTATAGTAATCAATGTAATTGAGGTTAATTAATTTGGATTATATTTGATTATATAGTTGGACTATTATAATCATTATAATATATATAGTACCACTAATCGTTGGTTAAATAGTTTGACTATTGTAATCAAGATAAGAAATTGAAAAGTTGGATATTTAAAATATAATCTGGGATTAAAATATTTTAAATGATTTAATTTTCAAATTGGGAATAAATAATAGGTTACTTTATTTGATAAAATAACTCATTATACCTTAAAGCCCAAAATTAAGCAATATAAGTAGAGCATAAAATCTTTGGAAGATTTATGTGATGATGACTTTAATGCTTAATTTAATATACTTGTCATAAATCTAATTTTTTTTGATTTAAGAAGTATTAAAATTGCAATTTATAATTCTTGGAGAATTAATTGACTATTCTAGAGAAGATAAAGTCAAAGTTTGCAATTGGGCATGTAGCACGAGGTGCACATCGTTTCGATATTCCGAAACCCAAGGCTTGGGCAAAGGTTTGTGAAATATTGAAAAGGATAATTGACATATCCCAAAGTGACTACCATTTGGATATGGAAGACACGAAGGAATTAAAGAAAGGGCGAGGCGAGGCTCTAACTTTAAAAATGTTTGTCTTAGTTATGTTCACTAGCTAGTAGTATTGAAATTAGATTTTAATACTACTTAGTGTGGTACATAATATATATGTATTGATATTCAGAATCTGCTTTGAGCAGGATACTGACTTCAAGCTGAGATTTTTCTGCGAATCGGAAACGGGACGAAAGTCGCTGTTTCGACCGTAGATACCTAAGTTTAGGAACTACCCTTTGGGTGTGTACTTAAATTAGGAATTGTTATAATGTAACTAGTTTGACTAGAAACATTATCTCTTTATCAGTGTTTAACCCACTGCGGGTGAACCTTTATATTCTAAAACACTAAAGTGTTTTATTATATAAAGATAATACTGAGATAAATACATTAGATGTAAATAACAGAATTATATTTTGAATATAATAAAATCTCAAACATATAAATGACAAAAAATAGCTCAAATTGATTTGATCAATAGAGACTTATTTGTGGCATTGTTGTCTAGGACACAATTAAACGAGACATGTCAGTTAGACGGTGTGTCCGAACTAAAATCGAATTTTGTTGGACATGATAGGTTTATCACGAGTCGCTCTGAGCTATCATTTCCTTCAAACAGGATATGTATTAACAGTGCAAAACTTATTTAGAATAAGGTTCCATATAAATCTGTTTGACAGATATCATATAGGATATGAACAAGAAAGAAACGGGGTTTCTTACTCCTAATAATTTGGGTATGCCAGGCATAACGTTTGGATGATACCAAACTAGAACCCAAATTGGATAAGTGCCAATATAGGTTATCCTAAGGGAAACCTTAAGTATAGTACTTGTAAATCTCACATGAGAACAATGTGATTGTTGTTCACCATGCGGTTTTCCTGAGAGGAATACCGATATGCAGTGGTCAGTGGGAGGATAGTGATACTCGATGAAAATCGGAGTAATACTATTCAAGGCACGAAGTCCTTAATGGAACACAAACAGTTCATCAATGATGAATCTGTTCCATTAATCTTCAAATACACAAGAAACTTCGTAGATCGGATAGAGTCAGAAAACAACCTAGGGTATGGGTTTCTGATCTAACCTCATTAAGATGTCAATCTTATGGAGGTGTACCATCCAACTACGTTTAGAGGAAGTGATACGAGGTATCGACTCCCTATTATGGCAAAATGCCATGAGTTCGGAATGGATTCCATGTTAACAACTATTTTGGATACTAGTTGTTGTACCACAAAGCATTGTGCCTATTGGTACATTATACGTCTTCAAGGAAGACATACATGGATGGCAACATACCAACGTACAAAGCTAGGCTTTTGACGGAAAGGTATCGTTATCAACATTGTGTTAATAACGGTTCAACCTTTTACCTGTTGCCATGGTAAATCCATTTTGAAGATGCTTGTTGATAACTGTATATTTCATTTATGAAATATGTCAGTTACAAATCAAAATCGCTTTCCTGAAAAGGAAACCTTTTGGAGAATGTTTATAACATTCTGACGATTTTGTATAACCGACAAACAAGGTTTGCGGATTATTCAATCCATGTTTGGATTGAAGCAAGCATAGGGTTCTTGGAACTGACGTTTTGAAATAATCATAATGGTTTATGATTTAACTCAAAACGAAATAATTCTTGTGTATATAAGGAGGTTAGTGGGAGAGGGCACTGACAATGAAATTCCCATAAAACAATCGGTGAAAGCTTGGCTTTCATAAGAAATTCTCCGTAGAATTCTGGGGAGTAACAACCTTTATTCAAGGAATAAAGATCTACTGGGCTAGATTTGGAGTTGGTAACACTCTCTGGGAAATTGTACATTTAAAATGTACTTGTATTGGTGTCTCATACGCTTTGAGCATATGGAGTCACAATCGGGTCAATCCAAGTGATAGTCACTGGATTGAAGATTAAGAACATCTGTTAGTATCTGAGAGAACTAAAGATGTTGTCTTAAACTATGGAGATGGAGAACTTGAAGTGACTGGGATCACTGTTGCAAGTTTCCAAACCGGTAAATACCACGGTACTATAAAGTTTGAATAACAGGACAGTGAGCTGGAAATCTTCCGAGCAAGATAACTGTTGCCGAATAAACAACAAATGCGGATTATTGCTGCAGCTGAGGCAGCAATAGAAGCCATTTGGATCGATAATAAATCTAATTAGATTAGATATAGTTCTGTTAGCAGCTGAGCTAGGCGTCAGCACAGGCTAAAGAATTAAAGGTCTCATCGACGATCCAGATATATACTTCTATATCATATGATTCGTTCGGATCATACATCGTGGCGATGTGATGATCGTGTAAATCGCGTCAGACGATAAACAAACAAATCCGCTGACGAAAACCTTTCCTCAGCAATTTGAGCGAACCGTACATAGTTCAGGTGTAGGACACTTGAGTGACTCGCTACGTGCCAAGTGGGAGATTGTTGGACATTATGACCCATAGCGTCACTATTTGCACAGATCATTGTGTTGTTGTAGCAAATTAACTATGTGACAAGGAAATTGCACTCTCATCATTTGTGATTAGATCACCATAGATATATAAATGAAGAGAGGTCCCTATGATTAGTTCCTGGATTGAGATGATATGAGACAGACAGTATCAGTCCACGAAGGATTAATCATTAAATATCCCTAGCCGTAGTATTATCGAGACTGGACATCGATAATGCGGAATAGGCTAGTATTGCACTTGTGCGCGTTTGTGAGGGCACAACGGCATAGTTCTCATATATAAGTATTGGATACTTATGCAAGTGCGATAGGAGGTCGTGTTTCACCGATGGTACGGGAAACAGCTTCGCTCTGGATAGACCCCTCGGAATCCCATTGGTATTATGACTATGTGTCTATGGGAGGCCGAAATCAAGGTAGGTGTGTATGGTCTTAACCTGAGACTTACATCGCTAATACTTACGATAATCGATAGACTTTGGTCTTGGTGGTAGGGGACTTTAAACGGTTCTGTGTACACCACTTCTGGGTTTATCAGAGAGTCGTAGAGTATTGGGTGTGATGTCAAGACGGAAGTATCACTTCAGTCATATTGGAGATGATGTCACGCAGGATACGGTACTAGTGCTCTTGAGTGTTGCGCAACCAATCGGGATATTGTGACCAGGTCATGTATATCCGATTATAGAGACTATGTTACCAGACATCCGACATGTGCTTCGGACGGGGCAGACACTTATCCAGCCCCAGCCCTAGCACGTGATTATCCGATACTGGGCCGATATACACAATACTACGGTATACTACGCTTGATACAGATCTATATATTCCTGTAAGAATATTTCTGGAGAATTGGGTAGGCATGGCGCTTTGCTAGAAGCCAACCTTGTCTTGTAAATCGATATAAACGTAGTACGAGGTACTTACGTTTCGGACAGTCCGACGATCGTATTTACTGCCAACATATCCGGAGATCTCATGGGTCGCTTCCTGAAGATTCACCGATGATGTATGACTCGCACTTTGATTAATCTGGGATTAATTAGAAGAGAGAGATAGAATTAATCTGGGATTAATTCGATGAGAGAGAAAATTAATCTGGGATTAATTGCGGAGATATTTTATCTGGGATAAAATATTAATTAAAGAGAGAGAACGATTAATTTGGAATTAATCGATAAAATTAATATATTCGATATATTATTAGAAATTGGATTTCGACGCGGAATTAAAATTAGATTTTAATTCGGGCGAACGAATTAATTTAGAATTAATTCGTTAGCGACGTGAATAGTGATTTCGCTAGGCGTAATCATTTAATTACGACGCGACGGAAAATTCGTTAATTTGGAATTAGCGAACCCGAGCCGAGAGTGATTGCGAGCGCATTCGCATTTCGAATTCGAGCGCGGCACGCAAGTCACATCAAGCGTCAAATCGCTAGTCGCATCAATTGTCAAATCACTTGTCACTTTGAGTGATGTGACATGACATGTTGTCACTTTAATAAAGTGAAGAGATGTGATGTGAATAGTGTGTGCAATGATTGAAAGCTTTTAAAAGGCTTTAGATGGAATATAACATTATTTTATTCCTTGCCTTTTTGACTTTTTGAATTAAAGTGAGTATATGTCTTATTTTATTTACTTGGTAAATATTAATAAAATGATATATACAAAAGCATTTTCTCTCTCTCTAACATTGGACAGTACACGTTTTTTGCTTTGGAGCAAAACGTAACTCTTCCTCTCCTTCTTTTTCTCTCATCTCCTTCACGCATGGTGCGATTTCTTCTCTCATTTTCTGGTTTCACCGAAATTTTGAGAAGCAAAATGGAAGATGAACAAGTGCTAGCACACCTTGAGTGATACATAGGTGATAGGGAAACGAAATCTTTGAGCATGGAAGCTTGAAGCTTGGAGCTTCAATGGAGTCTTGCATGGCCGATTCTTGGAGGTTAAAGAGGATCAAAATCGCACAGCCCACTGTCAAGGAAAGCTTTGCCGCGAGCTTGGAGGGAGCCAAAAACGCATTACATCAATCAACACCATCCTAATGCTGATGACTGCAGATTGAGCTCTATAGGACGATTACCAAATCGCATTTTCTTCTTTCCATTGTTCTTAATCCATCAAAAACATCAATGTGAGTATGAATTCCGCCTTATCCTTTGAGTATTCAACTCGTTTTTATGCATGTTTGTGACCTTGGGATGATTCAACTCCAACAAGTTAAGCATTCGGAATGTTATGGGCGACAACGTCTTTATGGCACAAACTTTCAGGGACTAGGATATAATCTCAGAATTGTTTGGGATCCGAGAAGTTACTATACACTTTAGAGCGACTCTTCGGCCTAAGCACCGACCTGATCAGTTGATGAGCTAGAGCTTTGGAAGACTCATAGCGATGACATGAGACTGGCTCAATCGATAATGCTGCCGCTATGACTCTGCAATTCCGTCTCAACAACGGGGTTGGATCCCTATGAGATGATGGCAAAATTGCATGATCTTCACCGATCTAACCTTAGATCGCAAAGATATGAGTTTCAGAAGAAGCTCTTCCGCGCTCGAATGTAAGAGGGTACGTCTGTTGAGCACCATGTCTCACAGATGATTGCTGACATTGAGTAGCTCGGATAGCTGGGCATAGTCTTGGAGTGGGTTCATCATGAACTATAACATTGTTGAACCAAGACCAAACTCTTGAAGAGAGTATGTCCACTTTGCGTGAGGCAGAAAAAAAGAGCTCCTTAAGGGCAAGAAGCGCGAGGCGCACTATGCTTCAACATCTCAGACTCCGAGGGCTTGGCCCAAGGCGACTGGAGGTGTTAAGAAGAAGAAGCATAAGAGAAGGGTAAGGCCAAATCGTCAAAGGGTTCTGGGAAAACCTAAGGAAAATCCCAAGATGTTTGTCTCCAGTGCGGGAAGCAAGGTCACTGGAAGCGTGACTGCAGCGAATACAAGGCACACATGAAGGAAATCAAAGCGGGCAAGACATCGGCTTCATGTATGTTTGTTATAGAAATAAACATGTCTACTACTAGTTTTAAAAAATTGGATTTTTGATTCTGGTTGTGGAACTCATATATGTACTGATGTGCAGGATGTGCGGATTAGCAGGAGACTGGCCTCATGAGAGATTGACCTCCGCGTTGGAAATGGACACAGGTCGCCGTTTTGGCCGTTGGCACTTTTGTTTTGGAACTGCCCTCGGGGCATGTACTTAAACTTACAGACTGTTATTATGTATCTAGTTTGACTAGGAATATTATTTATATATCTATGTTAGCCCAATGTGGGTATACTTTTGTATTTAGAAACACTGGGTGTTTTATGTATAAAAATGATATGGAAATTTGCACTGCTGATGTAAATATTGGTCTATATATTTTGAATATGAATCAATCTCAAACATATAATGTAACAACAAAAGGCTTAAAGTAAGTAACAAAGATGAAACTTACATGTGGCATTGTCGTCTGGGACACATAAACAAGACACGTATATCCACACTTTCGAATAGGGGTACTTGGACGGATTTGATCCAAATTCTTATGACGTCTGCGAATCTTGTTAATTAGGCAAGATGCCTAAATCACTTTTAGCGGTAAAGGTGTACGTGCCACCGAACTGTTAGCTATTGTTCATAGTGACATTTGTGGGCCCATGTCTAGCCAGGCTAGAGGTGGATATGAATACTTCGTAACCTTTACGGATGATGCATCGCGTTATGGTTATGTGTATCTTATGAGACACAAGTCGGAAACTTTTGAAAAATTCAAAGAGTTTCGACACGAAGTTGAAAAACAGACCGGTAAAAGTATTAAGACATTACGGTCGGACCGTGGTGGCGAATACTTGAGCAATGAGTTTCTTGATTACTTGAAAGAATATGGTATTCTTTCACAGTGGACTCCTCCCGGAACACCGCAATTAAACGGTGTGTCCGAACGGAGAAACCGAACTTTGTTAGACATGGTAAGGTCTTTGATGAGTCACACAGAGCTACCTATTTCCTTCTGGGGATATACATTGACCAGTGCAATACTTATTTTGAATAAGGTTTCGTCAAAGTCTGTTCAACAGACTCCGTATGAAATATGGACAGGAAAGAAACCGGGTTTCTCATTCCTGAAGATTTGGGGTTGCTGGGCATACGTCAAACGTTTGGAAGGTACCAAACTAAAACCCAAATCGGATAAATGCCTATTTGTAGGATATCCTAGGGAAACCAAAGGATATTACTTCTATCACCCACAAGAGAATAAAATATTTGTTGCTCTACATGCGGTTTTCCTTGAGAAGGAATTCCTAAATACAGTGATAAGTGGGAGGAAAGTAGAACTCGATGAAAATCGGAGTGATACTGTTCCTGGCATATAATCCTTAACGGAACATGAACAGTCCATCAGGGATGAGACTGTACCACAATCTTCGAATACACAATGACCGCGTAGGTTGGAGAGAGTCATAAAAATACCTTAGAGGTATGGGTTTCTGATCTCACCTCATATGGATATTAATCTTATTGATGAAGATGAGCCGGCTACGTATGAGGAAGCGATACAAGGTATCGACTCTAGTTTATGGCAAGATGCCATGAATTCCGAAATGGATTCCATGTACACCAACACATTTGGACGCTGGTTGATGCACCAGAAGGCGTAAAGCCTATTGGTTGCAAATGGGTCTTCAAGAGGAAGACTGACATGGATGGCAACATACAAACGTACAAAGCTAGGCTTTTAGTGAAATGGTATCGTCAACGACATGGTGTCGATTACGATGAAACTTTTTCACCCGTTGCCATGATTAAATCCATTAGGATAATGCTAGCTATTGCTGCATATTTCAATTACGAGATATGGCATATGGACGTCAAAACCGCTTTCCTTAACGGAAACCTTTTGGAGGATGTTTATATGCAACAGCCTGACGGTTTTTTCGTACCAAGACTTGCAAACAATGTTTGTAAGTTAAATCGATCCATTTATGGATTGAAGCAAGCATCGCGTTCTTGGAACCAACGTTTTGATGAGATAATAAAAGTATGATTTCGTTCAAAACGAAGATGATCCTTGTGTATATAAGAAGGTAAGTGGGAGCGCACTGACATTCATTGTCCTTTACGTTGATGATGTATTGCTTATTGGCAATGACATTCTCATGTTAACATTGACTAGCGTAATCACACACGTATAATGCAAGCGCACGTATCGTTCAAGTAGTATAAAAAGTATCGATCTCACGAGGACTTAATATCTATTCAATTAATTTTATGAGGTCAAGTGATTATTAATATCTAACAAGTTATTTGAAAAGATAATGATGATTCGAAATTTAAAACAAGTAAAAGAAATTTGAGAGTAGATTAATGAGAATTAAAACTATCTAGGGTTGTGAATTCTTCAAATATTAATTAAAAGATGAAGTAGTTAAATCATAGTTGGGTAAATATTGATTTATTAATCTGGAATATTAAATTATGTAAAAGCTTCTTCCGATGGTCATTTACAAATACCTAGTTTAATTCAATTGAATCATATGTCTATGTCAACCAAATTACCTAGATTCATTAAGTTTGAATTCCAATTATGATTACCCCCGCCCAACAGGTATATTCCTATCATGTAAGGAAATCTATTAAAGGTTATCTATCCTTAAAGAAGATCGTGGGTTGTTGAGTATAAGGTCTTTAAACTTAAAGTCCCTATGTCTAGTTCATTTTAAGTTTAACTAATCAATTTTATTAATGGCCAGTTAATAAAAAGGCTTTAAGATTATGACTCAACAAATAATTCTTTAATTACCCAAACTATAATCTAACCCTTTTTAAAACCAGTGATATTAGATTTTATCACAACCCTAGATATTTAACTTAGTTACAATACATAGCTAAAGCTGATAAAAACTTAAAAGACATAAAATGAAATTGCTGAAAAGTAATTGTAGAATAATGAATTATAATAAAGAAATGAAATGCTAAGGTAAAATGAAATAACTTCTACTATATACTATTTAGATATCTCCCATAAAATAATAATATATATACTTGTGATATTTTAAACCAACCGTCCGGAATGGCGGTATCCTGATTAAGTCAAATTCAAATATACCAGCCATAAGGCGGAACAGAAATATAAACTTAAACCAACCGTCCAGTATGGCGGTATCCTCATTAAGTCAGGTTTAACCAGATTAAATTGAATAACCAACCGACCAGTATGGCGGTATCCTTTTAAGTCAGGTTTTAAACAGTTTATATATTATATTTTAAGGGAGATTAATCTAAATAGCAAAAGTAAAAGAATTACATTTTTACCTCAGCAAAGAGAAGTTACCCCCTCATGGATGGATAGAATTACTACTACAAAGCATAAATAAAACTGAATATTAGAAGAAAATAAGAAGAACTCTCTTTTATATAGTATTTCAGAGGATTTGGTACATTGAAACTAAGAAATTCAAAATCTATTTATAGGCAAAAAAATCTAATTTTTTATTATTAATTTTTTTTGGATCGCTGAATTTTCGACACGTGGCATGGTGGCTAAAAAAGACGGCTCGTTGAATTTTTGACATGTGGCATGGTGGTGCAATTACCAAAATACCCTCGGTGTCGGGACGCCCAAAATTACCAAAATACCCTTTTTGCCAAAATTCACCAAATTTCACAATTTTGCTCCAAATCACCTCCAGAATGTCCTGAAACTTTATTTATCTACAAAAAACACAAAACACATCAAAATATTCACAAAACTCAAGAAACTATACAAAATATTAAGTTAAATGAGTGGGAAATAGTGATAGTTTTACCACTCATCACACCCCCAAACCTAACATTTTGCTAGTCCTCAAGCAAAATAAAATAACATAATAAAATTTTAACTAAACCACTTTCGTAGGGATCACGATTGCATTTAGCATATGCAACAAGCCTTTAAACCCCTAGGTGTCCCTAGTGGACGAGTTGTAGTCTCGTGAGGGTTTACAGCAATGATACCCACAAACATTTTACAAAGTAAAAAGGTAGTGAAACTAATGCACACAAAAGCAAAAAGACAAGAGAAAAGAGAATAAAGAAGTTAGTGACTAATCAGAGAAACTTCTACTCAAAGTTACTAGTTGTTTTGTTTCATTTAAATTACTGAATAAGTAAATTCTCCTATTATTTTACCATTTCTTCATATATATAGCTAACAAAGTTATTTAACTCATTTTTGCCCACAACAGTCATAAGTGCAGTTGATAAGAGAATAATATTTTTGTCCTAAAGTTTTATCAGAATTCACATCTCTTGTAGTAATGGAATAAATTTTCTGAATTTTCTGATTTTTTCTTTGTTTTATTTATTTATTTATTTATATACAATATCTTCCATCTATGTAGCGAGCTTTAGGTCGGTGACTCCCAAACCAGTTGGCTTTAGGGCATCAGGTGTTAAGACACCCCTACGGACTTAATTACTCAGATTCAGATATTATACATATATATATAATTTTTCATCATTTTTGATCCATGTAACGAGCTTTGGGCCAATGACTCCCAAACCAGTGGTTTTAGGGCACTAGGTATTAAAATACCCTTACAGACTTTAACTCGGATCTCAGATGTAATTTTTTTTTTATTTATTATTCCATCACTTTTTTGAGATGTTTCTCCAATTAAACTATAGCACTGAATATTACAATCTTTTCAATTTTATCCTATGTCCGTATGTTACCATGTATGTTGATAATATCTCCCAACTAAGTATATGAAGATTCATTTTAGTCAGTTTTATGGAGAATTTACAAATTAAATAATTCAAAAGTGAATAAACAAAAATTAACTTGTTTTAAATTAGGTTTGAAATACGTCTCAGGAGTGGAAATTCCTTACACAGCTATTTCTTACCAATTTCATCTTTTAGTCAACATAACAACAAAACATTTCTACTGGTCATATAACTATAATTTACATGTGGTTTTAGAAGTTTAATCAAAGGCTCGCTGACGAAGGATTGTTCACAACTAGGACTCCCCACTAAAGGTTCAAGCGACCAAGTGAACGCACATTTTTTATACTTATGGTACGTGCCAACGAGTTATGGTGTGTGACTAACTGTCGAATGGACTTCCCGTTGTAGATTCCCCAGAGGGAGGGTGGAGCGAGGCTCACTTAAATACCCAAGCCCCTTAGGCTCTTATCGCTTGGTGTCAGGAATAAACAACGAGTCCTCCAAACTAGTCTATCACAACACGCTACAAGTGAATGATTATCTAGGTGCCTTCACAGCTTTTCCTTATAGAAAGGTAGTGAGTGAAGGAAGACACCAAACCATCACCTAGCTTTAAATATGCCCTTTGATAAAAATGCAAAATATTTTTGTAATTTTTGAAAATTTTTTAACTAAAAATAAAACACAATACAAACAAGTACTATTAACTATTCCTCACCCACAAACCTAAATAAGACATTGTCCCCAATGTCTTTAATAGTAGAAGAAGAGTTTAGAAGATAGTACCTGGTTAGCTGAAATTTATAGGAAAATTAAAGGTTAAGATCCAGATTTATTCGACGCTTCTTACCATGATCATCATCAGACCATTTTATCTTTGAAATGTTAGGATCAACTTGTGGTTCATAGGCTAAGAATTGGTCTATTAGATCCGGAGCAGACCTGGCAGTAAAAAGGAGTTCTTTCATAGGTTTTGACACGAACCCATTTCTCCGAGCATCATCAAGAAACTCACAAAGAAAATCATAAAATCCATCAACGTTGAGCAGTCCAAGGGTTTCTGGTGTATGTTCAGGTTCGCCCAAGATAGTACTATAAAAATTTCCTCCAATGTACCCAAGCCACCTGGCAAAGCAATAAAAGCATCAGAACGGTTAATCATTTCTACCAGTCGTTCAGACATACCTGGCACGATCAGTTCCTCTCCGTTTGATGGTTCAATATGATTTGCCTCTACCAAGGGTTTTGGGATGATTCCTAAAACATGACTGCCTCCTTCCTGTACGACCTTTGAAACGATCCCCATTAGTCCAAGATTGCCTCCGCCATATACTAAGTGCATATTCCTTGCAGCTAAGACTCGACCCAATTCTTTTGTTGCTTCTATGTATTGTGGTTTAGTACCAACACTACTACCACAAAACACACAGATGTTTTCAACTCATCTTCTTGAAGTGGCTTCCATGTTTTACAATGGATGTCTTCAAAAGTGCAATGATGAGTTGAATTTATAATACCTGAAAAGAGTGAGTAAAATAATAGCACTAGTATCTTCCAAAGGACGATTTGTAGCAAAATAGTAAAATAAATCGTGATAGTAAAAAAGGTTAGGATCCTGTCGGAGAAAAAAACAAAACAAATCAATTATTAGAAAAAAGACAAGAGATATAATATGTACAAGAAAAGTAGCGGCTTGATTGACATCTATACGTCAGGAACAAGCTTCCCATCCAATTTTTCTTAAAATTGGCAAACAGGGTCTTTTTGAGTCAGATTCCCAAGACTTAACTGTTGTCTTTCTTTTTGGAATTGTGTGTGTAATTTGATGAATGGCTATATGAACATATCCACTGGGATGCGTCTCAAGAGTCGAAGATATAATCTACAGACTCCTTACTCAAGCCATCCCTAATGAATTTAATTTTATCTTCACGATTATCAGACATCATTCCTAAATAACGACAACGAGTATTGCAATTCCAACGCGCACATTTGTAACAAACACCTATTTGCTTAGCTCTACGTTTCTTTGCATAGGTGCTTTCCAAAACCAGGTAAATAAGAACTACAAGTCTCAGAATACTCACCTGCTAGACGGACACATGCTTCGATTACCCAACAAATATCAGTAGGAATACCTTTGATCATCAGTAGTCTTATCCGTTCCAAGCGAGCTTTGTAAAACTTTCATCAGAGATTTTGAGGGAGAGAAGGAAATTGCTTGTGAAGACTTGCGAGAGCTTCTTCTATCTTTAAATGTCTTAATCTGCAAAAACTAAACACACAAAATTAAATTATATCAAATCACAATATATACACAAATTGCATGGGTTGCCTCCCTGCGAGCGCTAAGTTTTAAGTCGTCAGCTAGACGTGACTGCCTGAACTTTATGCTGGATCTGAAAGTGTGACACTTTCTTTTTGTCGCTCCAACGGTTCTCCCCTTAGTGCTTGACACGCTGACTATTAACTTTGAATGTGTTATTGGTGTTGGGATCCAGTAACTCAACAGCTCCATATGGTAAAACCTGAGTGATCACAAATGAACCTGACCACCTTGATTTCAACTTTCCAGGGAAAAGTTTTAACCTCGAGTTATACAACAACACATGTTGCCTTGGTTTCAACTGTCTGTGCACTATTTTTAGGTCATGCCATTTCTTGGTCTTTTCCTTGTACAATTTGGCATTCTCATAAGATTGTAGGCGCAATTTCTCCAATTCATTAAGTTGGTGAAGTCTTTTCTTTCCTACAGCTTGTGGATCAAGATTCAACTTCTTCAGTGCCCAGTACGCTTTATGTTCAAGCTCAACTGGCAGATGACATGCTTTCCCAAACACCAATCGATATAGGGACATACCAATGGGTGTCTTTTAAGCTGTCCGGTAGGCCCATAATGGATCATCTAGTTTTGTTGACCAGTCCCTCCTTGTTGATCCAACGGTTCTCTCCAATATTCTTTTGATTTCTCTGTTTGAAACTTCAACTTGCCCATTTGACTGTGGATGGTAGGCTGTGGCAACTTTGTGAGTAACTCCGTATTTGGATAGGAGTGCATCAAAATATCTGTTGCAGAAATGAGAGCCACCATCACTGATGATTGCACGAGGTGTTCCGAACCGAGTGAAAATATTCTTTTTCAAGAATTTGATCACCACTTTTGAATCATTGGATGGTAGTGCAATTGCTTCAACCCATTTTGAGACGTAGTCTACAGCAACCAAGATGTACAGGTTTCCGAATGATGGAACAAATGGTCCCATGAAATCGATTCCCCAGACATCGAATATCTCCACTTCCATAATATTTTGCAATGGTCCTTCATTTCTCCTCGAAATATTCCCATTCTCTGACATCTGTCACATTGAAGAACAAACAAGTGAGCATCTTTAAAAGAGTGGGCCAGAACAAACCTGATTGAAGGACTTTAGCTGTAGTTTTATTTCCACTGAAATGTCCACCGTATGATGATGAATGACAGTGCTGCAAAACACTTTTGACTTCTTCCTGTGGAACACATCGTCTCAGTAATTGATCAGCACATCGTTTGAATAGGTACGGCTCATCCCAAACATAATGTTTAACTTCTTTGAAGAATTTCTTCCGTTGCTGAGTTGTCCATTCTAACGGCCATTTTCCTGACACTATATAGTTAACATAGTCAGCATACCAAGGGATTTCCCGCAGTTTTATGGCAAACAGCTGTTCATCTGGAAAAGTTTCTTTGATTGTTAGATCTTTGCCAGCTGTTTCTCAATTCTCAAGTCTTGATAGATGATCTGCCACTTGGTTTTCTGTTCCTTTCCTGTCTCTGATCTCCATATCGAATTCTTGCAGAAGAAGTATCCAATGGATCAATCTGGGTTTGGCATCTTTCTTCGAAATCAAGTATTTGATTGCTGAATGATCCGTGTAGACCACCACTTTGGGACCCAATAGATAAGAGCGGAATTTGTCAAAAGCGAACACAACTGCAAAGTAACTCATTTTCAGTGGTTGTGTAGTTAAGTTGAGCTTCATTCAAAGTTCTGCTGGAGTAGGAAATGGTGTGGAATATCTTTGCTTTGCGTTGTCCCAAAACTGCACCTACACAACAAATCACTAGCATCACACATTACCTCAAATGGAAGGGTCCAATCTGGTGCTACTATGATGGGGGCAGAGACCAGCTTCTGTTTTAAGATCTCAAAAGCTTCCTGGCATTCTTTGGTGAAGTTGAATGACACATCTTTTTCCAGAAGATTGCAAAGAGGTTTTGCAATTTGGAAAAGTCTTTGATAAATCTCCTGTAAAAACCTGCATGTCCAAGAAAACTCCGAATTCCTTTGACTGATGTTGGTGGAGGTAGTTTTTCAATTGTCTTGATCTTTGCTTTGTCTACCTCAATTCCCTTTGTGAGATCCGGTGTCCAAGAACTATGCCTTCCTGCACCATAAAGTGGCATTTCTCCCAATTGAGTATCAGGTTTGTATCTTCACACCTTTGTAATACATGTTCAAGATTTAACAAACAATGATCAAAAGAATCTCCAAATACAGAAAAGTCATCCATAAAAACCTCCATACTCTGCTCCAACATGTCTGAAAAGATAGCCATCATGCAACGCTTTAATGTGGCAGGAGCATTACATAATCCAAATGGCATCCTGCGGAAAGCAAAAGTACCATAGGGACATGTAAATGTGGTTTTCTCCTGATCTTCTGGGGCAATAGCAATCTGATTGTATCCTGAATATCCCTCCAGAAAACAGTAAAACTCATGTCCTGCCAATTTGTCCAGCATCTTATCAATGAATGGTAGCGGAAAATGATCTTTCCTTATGACTTTTTTCAGCTTCCTGTAGTCCATACATACTCTACATCCAGTCACAGTTCTTGTTGGAATTAGCTCATTCTTTTCATTGGTAACCACAATAATTCCTCCTTTCTTTGGTACACATTGCATATGACTTACCCAACTGCTGTCTGAGATAGGGTAGATGATGCCAGCATCCAACCATTTGATGATTTCTTTCTTCACAACTTCCTTCATGATTGGATTGAGTCTCCGTTGATGTTCTACTGTGGGTTTTAAACTCATCGTTCATCAGGATCTTGTGCATGCAGAATGATGGACTAATGCCTCGAATGTCTGCTATAGTCCAGCCTATGGCTTTCTTGTGCTCTCGTAATACTCTTAATAACTTTTTTCCTGCTCCAATGTTAGAGAAGATGAAATAATAACAGGTAATTCAGAAGATTTTCCAAGAAATGCATACCTGAGATGACTCGAAAGTAACTTCAGCTCCAAATGTGGTGGTTCTTCAATCGAAGGCTTGATTCGGTCTTCTTCTTGGTTCCAAACTTTCAATTGGTTGTGTCACTTTGAAATGAAAAGGCTTGTCAAGATAGTTGATACATTCCAGAATTTCAGCATCTAACTCAGTTTCAGTCATGTTGGTGATGCAAGCTTCAAGTTTTTCCGTAGAACTGTATCAGTATCATGAATGATACTATCAATAACATCAATTCTGAAACATTCTTCCTCTTTTTCTTCACTCGGGAATTTCATGGCTTTGAAAACATTGAATGTAACTTCTTGGTCCTGAACTTTCATGGTCAGTTCTCCTTTTTGTACATCAATCACAGTTCGACCTGTTGCTAAGAATGGTCTCCCAAGGATGATTGGAACATCTTTGTCTTCATCCATGTCAAGGATAATGAAGTTTGCTGGGAGAATGAGTTTATCAACTTTGACCAGCACGTCTTCAACAAATCTCTTGGAAATGCGAGCGTTCGATCAGCAAGTTGCAGTGAAACTGAAGTAGGCATTGCTTCTCCAATTTGCAGTTTCCTGTAAATAGAAAAAGGCATTAAATTAAAACTTGCACTAAATCATATAAAGCCTTACCGAAGTTATGTTCTCCTATGATGCAAGGAATGGTGAAACTTCCAGGATCCTTCAACTTTGGGGGAAGTTTTCTCTGAATGATGGCGCTGCATTCTTCTGATAATGCTACTGTCTCATAATCTCCCAATCTCCGTTTTCGTGAAAGAATGTCTTTCATGAATTTAGTATAACTGGGCATTTGTTCCAAGCTTCTGCAAATGGGATGTTGATGTGCAGCTTTTTGAAAACCTCCAAGAATCGAGCAAACTGCTTGCCCAGTTTGCTTTTCTGAAGACGCTGAGGAAAAGGTGGAGGTGGAGTGATCTGTTCTTTTTCCTTAGCTTCTTCATCTCGGTTTCTTTCTCCTCCATCTGTTTCTTGCTTCTTTTGGAACATCTTCGATGGTTACTTTGATTCCAACATCTTTGTTGATTTCAGTACCACTTTTCAAAGTGATAGCTTGACATTGCTCCTTCCCTCGGTTCCTTGGATTTGGTTCTGTATTGCTGGGAAGATTTCCT
>SKCR01024958.1:0-105285 GCA_019454045.1 Zanthoxylum bungeanum | reverse complement strand
AGTGATAGTTGATTGAAAAAGCACTTTTGCCTTTTTGACTTTTGCCTTTTTGAAAAGTAAAATGAATTGTTTAATAGAAATAAAAAGTGGTAAATGGCTTTAATTAATTTTTGGAAAATATAAAAAGCTTTTACACTTTCTCTCTCTCTCAACAATTACAGTATACGGTTTTGGCATTTGGGAGCCAAAACGTTTTTCTTCTTCCTCTCTTGGCTTGGAGCCATTTTCTTCTCTTCCCTTCTCTCGGCTTTGAGCTAAATCTCTCCCAAAATTCTGGTTAGACCGAATTTGAAGAAGAATGAGAAGTGCTAGCACACCTTGGGTTATATTATGGTGATATGGAAACGAATTTATGAGCTTGTGATCATCTTTGGAAAGCTTGAAGCTTGGAGCTTCCATGGAGGTCATCCATGGCCGAAAATGGTGGAGTTCAAAACGCCCAAAACCGAGCAGCCCACTGTCAAGGAGAGCTACTGCCGAACTCAATGGAGGACGAAAATGGCTTGTGTTCTTCTTCGCATCAAAACCGACCATTGTGAGTATATTCCGCACCTCCTATGTTGTGTATTCATGCGTTTTCTTGCTTGATTTGTTGATCTTGGGACATATATTAGAACTCAACAGCGACCTCTTGGGTCTAAGCCCTGACCTGATCAGTTGCTTGAGCTATAGCTTTAGAAGACTCATAGCAATGATATGCAACTGCTTAATCGGCAATGCTTGCCGCTATGACTCTGCAATTCCGTCGTCAAAACAAGGGGTTGGATCCCTATGAGATGATGGCGAAGTTGCACGATATCCACCGATCTAATATTAGATCGCAAAGATACGAGTTGCAGAAGAAGCTCTTCCGTGCTCGAATGTTAGAGGGTACGTCTGTAAAACATCATGTCTCTCAGATGATTGCTGACATTGAGCAGCTCAGACATATGGGCATAGTCTTTGAGGCTGAGACTTTAGTGGATTTGATCCTACATTCTCTCCCCGACACTTGGAGTGGGTTCATCATGAACTACAACATATTGAACCAAGACCAAACTCTTGGAGAGTTGATGTCCACTCTGCGTGAGGCAAAAAAAGAACTCCTTAAGGGCAAGAAGTGTGAGGCGCACTATGCTTCAACATCTCAGACTCTGAGGGCTTGGCCCAAGGCGACTAGAGGTGTTAAGAAGAAGAAGCATAAAAAGAAGGGCAATGCCAAATCGTCAAAGTGTTATGGGAAACCCAAGGACAAATCCCAAGATGTATGCTTGCAGTGTGGGAAGCGGACTGCCGCGAGTACAAGGCACACATGAAGGAGATTTAAGCGGGCAAGGCACCGGCTTCAGGTATGTTTGTTATAGAAATAAACATGTCTACTTCTAGTTTTAAAAATTGGATTTTTGATTCTGGTTGTGGTACTCACATATATACTAATGTGCAGGATCTGCAGATTAGCAGGAGACTGGCCTCAGGAGAGATTGACCTCCGTGTTGGAAATGGGACGCGAGTTACCGTTTTGGCCGTGGGCACTTATGTTTTGGAACTACCCTCGGGGCATGTACTTGAACTTATAAACTGTTATTTTGTACCTAGTTTGAATATGAATATAATTTATGTATCTATGTTAACCCAATGTGGGTATACTTTTGTATTTAGAAACACTAGGTGTTTTATGTATAAAAATGATGTAGAAATTTGCGCAGCTGATGCAAATAATGGTCTTTATATTTTGAATATAAATCAATTTCAAACATATAATGTAACAAACAAAAGGCTTAAATTAAGTAACAAAGATGAAACTTATATGTGGCATTGTCGTCTGAGACACATAAACAAGACACGCATATCCACACTTTCGAAGAGTGGGTACTTGGACGGATTTGATCCAAATTCATATGACATCTGCGAATCTTGTTTATTAGGCAAGATGCCTAAATCACCATTTAGCGGTAAAGGTGTACGCGCCACCAAACTGGTAGCCGTTGTTCATAGTGACATTTGTGGGCCCATATCTGGCCAGGCTAGAGGTGGATATGAATACTTCGTAACCTTTACGGATGATGCATCACGTTTTGGTTATGTGTATCTTATGAGACACAAGTCGGAAACTTTTGTGAAATTCAAAGAGTTTCGACACAAAGTAGAAAAACAGACCGGCAAAAGTATTAAGACATTAAAGTCAGACAGTGATGGCGAATACTTAAGCAATGAGTTTCTTGATTACTTGAAAGAATATGGTATTCTTTCACAGTGGACTCCTCCCGGAACACCGCAATTAAATGGTGTGTCCGAACAGAGAAACCGAACTTTGTTGGACATGGTAAGGTCTATGATGAGTCGCACATAGCTACCTATTTCCTTCTGGGGATATGCATTGAACATTGCAATGCTTATTTTGAATAAGGTTCCGTCAAAGTCTGTTCAACAGACTCCGTATGAAATATGGACAAGAAAGAAACCGGGTTTCTCATTCCTGAAGATTTGGGGTTGCTGGGCATAGGTCAAATGTTTGGAAGGTACCAAACTAGAACCCAAATCGGATAAATGCCTATTTGTAGGATATCCTAGGTAAACCA
Source organism: Zanthoxylum bungeanum (assembly GCA_019454045.1). NCBI lineage: Eukaryota > Viridiplantae > Streptophyta > Magnoliopsida > Sapindales > Rutaceae > Zanthoxylum > Zanthoxylum bungeanum. The sequence goes on along the minus strand of SKCR01024958.1, from coordinate 102,727 downwards.
AAGGATATTACTTCTATCACCCACAAGAGAACAAAGTATTTGTTGCTCTACAAGCGGTTTTCCTTGAGAATGAATTCCTAAATTCAGTGATAAGTGGGAGGAAAGTAGAACTCGATGAAAATCGGAGTGATACTGTTCCTAGCACAGAATCCTTAACGGAAAATGAACAGTCCATCAAGGATGAGACTGTACCAAAATCTTCAAATACACAATGACCGCGTAGGTCGGAGAGAGTCAGAAAATAACATGAGAGGTATGTGTTTATGATCTCACCTCATGTGGATATTAATCTTATTGAGGAATATGAGCCGGCTACGTATGAGGAAGCGATACAAGGTATCGACTCTGGCTTATGGCAAGATGCCATGAATTTCGAAATGGATTCCATGTATACCAACCAAGTTTGGACACTGGTTGATGCACCAGAAGGCGTAAAGCCTATTGGATGCAAATGGATCTTCAAGAGGAAGACTGACATGGATGGCAACGTACAAACGTACAAAGCTAGGCTTGTAGCGAAAGGGTATCGTCAACGAAATGGTGTCGATTACGATGAAACTTTTTCACCTGTTGCCATGATTAAATAAATTCGGATAATGCTTGCTATTGCTGTATATTTTGATTACGAGATATGGCAGATGGACGTCAAAATTGCTTTCCTTAACGGAAACCTTTTGGAGGATGTTTATATGCAACAACCTGACGGTTTTGTCGTACCTAGACTTGCAAACAAGGTTTGTAAGTTAAATCTATCCATTTATGGATTGAAGCAAGCATCGCGTTATTGGAACCAACGTTTTGATGAGATCATAAAAGAATATGATTTCGTTCAAAACGAGGATGATCCTTGTGTATATAAGAAGGTTAGTGTTGGATAATATGACCCATAGCGTCACTATTTGTACATATCATGGTGTTGTTGTACAAATTAACTATGTGACAAGGAAATTGCACTCTCATCGTTTGTGATTAGATCACCATAGATATATAAATGAAGAGAGGTCCATATGATTAGTTCCTGGATTGAGAATGATATGAGACAGTATCAGTCCTCGAAGGATTAATCATTAAATATCCCTAGCCGGAGTATTATCGAGACAGGACATCGATAATGCGGAATAGGCTAGTATTGCACTTGTGCGCGTTGTGAGGGTACAACGACATAGTTCTCATATATTTAAGTATTGGATACTTATGCAAGTGCGATAAGAGGTTGTGTTTCACCGATGGTACGGGAAACAGCTTCGCTCTGGATAGACCCCTCGGAATCCCATTGGTATTATATCTATGTGTCTATGGGAGTCCGACATCAGGGTAGGTGTATTTGGTCTTAACCTGACACTTGCACCGCTAATGCTTACGACAATCAATATACTTTAGTTGAGGTCGTCTAGGACTCTAACCGGTTCTGTGTACGCCAACTGCTGGGTATATTGAGAATCGTAGAGTATTGGGTGTGATGTCAAGACGGAAGTATCACTTCAGTCATAGTGGAGATGATGTCACGCAGGATACGGTATTAGTGCTCTTAAGTGTTGCGCAACCATCAGGATATTATGACTAGGTCATACATATCCGATTATAGAGACTAGTTACCAGACATCCGACATGTGCTTCGGACGGGGCAGACACTTATCCAGCCCCAGCCCTAGCACGTGACTATCCGATACTGGGCCGATATGCACAATACTTGGTATACTACGCTTGATAAAGATCCTTGTATATTCTATATGGATATGTCCGGAGAATTGGGTAGACTTGGTGCTTTGCTAGGAGTCGACCTTGTCTCGTAAATCGGTAGAACGTAGTACTTGGTACGTACGTGATTCGGATACTCCGACGACCGTATTTACTACCAACTTATCCGGGGATCTCATGGGTCGCTTCCCGATAATCCACCGATGACGCATAACTCGCACTCTTAAATAATCTGGGATTATATAGTAGAGAGAGAAAATTAATCTAGGATTAATTACGGAGATATTTTATCTAGGATAAAATATCGTCTAGAGAGAGATAATGATTAATTTGGAATTAATCGGTAAATTAATATATTCGATATATTAAATGAAATTAGATTTCGACGCGGAATTAAAATTAGATTTTAATTCGGGGGAACGAATTAATTTAGAATTAATTAGTTAGCGACGTGAATAGTGAATTCGCTAGGGGTAATCATTTAATTACGACGCGACGGAAAAATCGCTTTGAGTGATGTGATTGATTGATGTGATTGATTGATTGAAAGACTTACATCACTTTATTAAAGTGACAATGAATAGTTGATGTGTGTGGTTGAAATAGTGAAAGTTGGTGGGAGTATTTACCATTTTATTTATTTGATTTATTATTTGGTAAATGCTTTATATATTTTATGGAAAAATATATAAACCTTTTTGGAAAAGGTTTTACCACACAATTACACAACCAATACACAACATTCTTCTCTCTCATTTCTCTCCTTCAAACTCACGCCCAAATGGGCAGTAAGCTCACTGTTTTTGAAGCCGAAATGGCGTGAGCAATGGGGAAGCAAGAGTGAGTTTTTGTGGCAAAAACTCAAGTGCTAGCACACTTACGAGACTTGCGAAGGTGGTAGGGAGGTTCACCCATGAGTCGGGATTCGTTTGACGCAATCTTGGAGCTCATTTTCGCAGCTCAAAATTCTGATTTGGAGGGCAGTGAACTGCAGTGATTGGCGCCACTTTGAGAGCCCAAAACTTGTTTTGTTTGTTGTTGATTCGTCTCAACCGATCGATGTGAGTATTCCGCTACCTCCTTTGATGTATTCTCACATGATTTCATGTCTTGTTTGATCTTGGGACCTAGAATAAACCTAACAATGGCATCAAGAGCTATAGGTTCAAGCATGAAATTGTAGGGCTTAAAATTTGGTTAAATTTGTTTTGAGCATGATTTGAATAAATTGATTGTTTAAGTATGCTTATAACATTTCTAATTGCATATTGGTTGGATCAATTTGTTGAAAATTCATTTGGAATAATTTTCCCCAAATTTTATGAGTTGGCCGAATGTGATGTTATATGGAATTCTTGGAATTTTTTGATTTTGGTTCATTGGATGAATTAGAATCGTTAAGGATGATATTAATTTGAAACTAATTGGATTGGATTTTGAATTGAACAAAAATCCCCAAATTACCTTCACTTGGCCGAATGGAATAGCCCCTTTAATGTCTTGGAATTTTGATTTTTGAACATTAGATGTGTATGAAATCATTCGGGAAGTTAATTCGTTGTCGATTGTGAAATTAATTGGATTGAATTCAAATCGGACAAAATTACCTTCCTTGGCCGAGACTAAAGAAGCATGTAAATGGATTTGATTTTTCATTTAATGTGTTGGACATGTAATGAAAATAATAAACATGATTAATTGGACTAATTTCATATTTTAGAAATATTGATTTAGTTGATTAATCATGTAATGCACTTTAGGTAATTAAATTGCGGAATTGGATTCATGTAATTTAGTTATTTAGGCCTTAAATTGGATTTGGGCTTCTAATGTTGTAATTGGGCTTATTGGGCTTGATTTTATCAAGTTGGGTTTAGGCCAAATGGTTTGGATCCAATTGGGCCCAAAACCACTTCCGTTAAGCCCAAATGCGACTTAATGAACCTTTAAAGTTTAATTGGGCCTAATGGGCCAAGATTGATTTATGGGCTTATGGGGTAAATCCCGGATTGGATTTTGGTTATTCAGTTTGACCCGAGTTGACCAAAAGACCACGCCTTAAGAAATCAATTAAAAGCCCATTGGACTTTAATTGAATTGACGTTGGACGTTAATCGGTATTTGAGACGCGTTACAATTAAATTTGGAATTTAAATCGTAAAAGGTTTATTAATAAAGTGTAATGTTTAATTTGGAATTGAATAATGAATTAGTATTAAATACATGTTAAATTTGATTTAATGATGTAGTTTAATTTAATTCATGAATTCGTACTTTGAGTACTTATTCGCAAAAACGAGTTTGACTCGAGCAAAATCAAATCGTTGTTTGAACATTGGATGATCACATAATTATCAGATTAATTAATTTGATTAGATTGATTGATAGCATGTTTATGTGTGAATACGTGGTTGTGATGAATGATTAATGTATATCGGATGGATATTAGTCGGGTGGGGCAATTTTGGAAATTGTTGTAATAAATTCGATTTATTAAATTGTACCTGTGTGTCCAGCCTTATCACCTCTATTCTCTTTGTATTCTCTTCTCACCTATTCCCCTCAATGTAGATGAGGTTTCTTTAGAAGTGTAGTGTAACGGGTAGAAGTAGTACAAGTGCTAGCTTGAGTGAGAAAGGGAGAGATTTGATATAGGATCAATGTAAAGTATCCATCCGCATATCATTATTATTTTATTTCATACTCGCTTTATTATGTATTTAGAATGCATGTTTAAGGGTGTATGATGATGAGACCTTAACAAAGATAATGAAATTGGTAGCCAATTTGCACGCGAAAAGCCCTCATCAAATATCATGCGTCTTTTCCTTCCATTCAGTGATTCTTGCTCAAGATCCTAGATTGGCATGGGTTGTTGGCCAAAGTCAAGCCCTTGTCCGTCGAAGATGTGTTTGAATCACGAGGCTTTGTTCCATATTGGTGTCTTGTCCAAGTTGTGGTTTGTTGGCCAAAGTCAAGACCACTTCTTGTCCAACGACATTGATTACGAAGCTTCCATGGTCAATGGGTCCACGCTTGACTGGGATCACTAGGTTTGTTGTGCCAAAGCCAAGGCCTAGTTGATTCAGAGGAAATAGGTTAGGATATATATTGGATATATAGGGATATATATGATATATGTTTAGGACTTGGATGTCCACCTACTGGATTTAGGAATTGGATTGGATCCATTGATCTTAGAGATCTACCTAGTTAATTATCATACAATTTGTTGGCCAAAGTCAAGATTGTGTGATATTTAACGGGATCCTAGCCCACTAGGAAACACGGTTTCCCGAGTACTCGACAGAGGGTTAGAGGCTCGACGAAAAATAGTGGGAGGCAAGAATTGAATTACAATATTCGTTCAATTACTCGCCATACGCGCTCATTCAAATTATTTCGTCGTAATATTAAATGTTAGTTGGACTAATATTTAAATTGTTGTTTTAATAAACAGTTGGACTGTATTATACTTGATTAATATAATTGGATTATATAATCAATATATTTGAATTAATTAATTTCAGTTTATAGTTGATTTTATAATTGGATTATAGTAATCAATGTAATTGAGGTTAATTAATTTGGATTATATTTGATTATATAGTTGGACTATTATAATCATTATAATATATATAGTACCACTAATCGTTGATTAATAGTTGGAACTATTGTAATCAAGATAAAATTGAAAAGTTGGATATTTAAAATATAATCTGGGATTAAAATATTTTAAATGATTTAATTTTCAAATTGGGAATAAATAATAGGTTACTTTATTTGATAAAATAACTTATTATACCTTACGCCCAAAATTAAGCAAAATAAGTAGAGAATAAAATCTTTGGAAGATTTATGTGATGATGACTTTAATGCTTAATTTAATATACTTGTCATAAATCTAATTTTAGATTTAAGAAGTATTAAAATTGCAATTTATAATTCTTGGAGAATTAATTGACTATTCTAGAGGAGATAAAGTCAAAGTTTGCAATTGGGCATGTAGCACGAGGTGCACATCGTTTCGATATTCTAAAAACCCAAGGCTTGGCCTAAGCTTCCTAAAATATTGAAAAGGATAATTGACATATACCAAAGTGACTACCATTTGGATATGGCAGACACGAAGGAATTAAAGAAAGGGCAAGGCTCTAACTTTAAAAATGTTTGTCAAAGTTATGTTCACAACTAGTATTGAAATTAGATTTTAAATACTTACTGTGGTACATAAAATATATGTATTGATGTTCAAACCGCTATGAGCTGGATACTGACTTCAAGCTGAGATTGCTCTACGAATCGGAAACGGGATGAAAGTCGTTGTTTCGACTAGATACCTAAGTTTAGGAACTACCCTTCGGGTGTGTACTTAAATTAGGAACTGTTATAATGTAACTAGTTGGACTAGTAACATTATCTTTATATCAGTGTTTAATCCGTTGCGGATAAACCTTTATATTCTAGAACACTAAAGTGTTTCATTATATAAAGATGATACTGAGATAAACACATTAGATGTGAAAAATAGTATTTATATTTTGAATATAATTAAAATCTCAAATATAAATGACAAATAAATAGCTCAAATTGATTTGATCAATAGAGACTTATTTGTGGCATTGTTGTCTGGGACACAATTAAACAAGACTCGTATATCCACACTTTTGAAGAGTGGGTACTAGGACTGATTTGACTATTCAAATAAAGTCTACGAATCTAGTTTATTAGGTAAAGTACCTAAAACACTATTTACTTGGTAATAGTGAAAGTGCCACCGATCTGTTAGCCCTATTCATGGTGAAGTAAGTGGGCCCATATCTAGCTAGGCTAGATGTGAACATGAATATTTCGTGACCTTAACGGATGTGGCATCACGTTATGGTTATGTGTTTCTTTTGAAGAACACAAATCGGAAACTTTTAGAGTTTCGACACGAAGTAGATAAACAGATCGGCTATAGTATTATACCGTCGCGGTAAGACCGTAATGAAAAATACTTAGGCATTAAGTTTCATACATACATGAAAGAGTATGGTATTCTTTCAGATGAGGACTCCTCCCGAGACACGTCAGTTTGACGGTGTGTCAGAACTAAAAACTGAATTTTGTTGGACAAGATAAGGTTAAATTATGAGTCGCTCTGAGCTATCATTTCCTTCAACAGGATATGTATTAACAGTGCAAAAACTTATTTAGAATAAGGTTCCATGAAAATCTGTTTGACAGATATCATATAGGATATGAACAGGAAAGAAACAGGGTTTCTCATTCCTAATAATTTGGGTATGCCAGGCATAACGTTTGGATGATACCAATCTAGAACCTAAATTGGATAAGTGCCAAATTGGTTATCCTAAAGGAAACCATAAGTATAGTACTTATAAATCTCACATGAGAATAATATGAATGTTGCTCACCATGCGGTTTTCCTAAAAGGAATACCGATATGCATTGGTCAGTGGGAGGATGGTGATACTCGATGAAAATTGGAGTAATACTGTTCGAGGCACGAAATCCTTAATGGAACACATATAGTTCATCAATGATGAATTTATACCATTAATCTTCGAATACACAAGAACCGGGTAGATCGGAGAGAGTCAGAAAACAACCTAGGGTATGGGTTTCTGATCTGACCTCATGAAGATGTCAATCTTATGGAGGTATACCATCCGACTACATTTTGAGGAAGTGATACAAGGTATCGACTCCTTATTATGGCAAAGTGCCATGAGTCCGAAATGGATTCCATGTATAACAACTATGTTTGGATACTAGTTGTTGTACCGCAAGGCATTGTGCCTATTGGTACCGTAAACGTCTTCAAGGAAGACATATATGGATGGCAACATACCAACGTACAAAGCTAGGCTTGTGAGTGAAAGGTATCGTTATCAACATTGTGTTAATAATGGTTCAACCTTTTACCTGTTGCCATGGTAAATCCATTTTGAAGATGCTTGTTGATAACTGCATATTTCATTTATGAAATGTGTTAGTTGTAGATCAAAATCGCTTTCCTGAAAAGGAAACCTCTTGGAGGATTCTTACAACATCCTGACGATTTTGTATAACCGACAAACAAGGTTTGCGGGTTATTCGATCCATGTTTGGATTGAAGCAAGCATAAGGTTCTTGGAACTGACGTTTTGATGTAATCATAATGGTTTATGATTTAATTCAAAACGAAATGATTCTTGTGTATATAAGGAGGTTAGTGGGAGCGCACTGACAGTGAAATTCCCAATAAAGCAATTGGTGAAAGCTTGGCTTTCATAGATATTCTTTCATAGAAATTCTCCGTAGAATTCTTGGGAGTAACAACCTTTATTCAAGGAATAAAGATCTACTGGCTAGATTTGGAGTTGTTAACACTCTCTGAGAAATTGTACATTGAATAATGTACGTAACCTGGTGTCTCATATGCTTTGAGCATATGGAGTCACAATCAGGACAATCCAAGTGATAGTCACTGGATTGAAGTTAAGAACATCTGTTAGTATCTTAGAGAACTAAAGATGCTGTCTTAAATTATGGAGTAGGAGAACTTGAAGTGACTAAGATCACTGCTGCAAGTTTCCAAACCGGTAAATACTGCGGTACTATAAAGTTTGAATAATGGGACAGTGAGCTGGAAATATTCCGAGCAAGATAACTGTTGCCGAATAAACAACAAATGCGGATTATTGCTGCAGTTGAGGCAGCAATAGAAGCCATTTGGATCGATAATAAATCTAATTAGATTAGATATAGTTCTGTTAGCGGCTGAGCTAGGCGTCAGCACAAGCTAAAGAATTAATGGTCTCATCGACGATCCAGATATATGCTTCGATATTCATCTGATTCGTTCGGATCATACATCATGGCGATGTGATGATCGTGTAAATCGCGTCAGACGATAATCATGCAAATCCGCTGACGAAAATCTTTTCTCAGCAATTTGAGCGAACCGTACATAGTTCGGGTGTTAGACACTCGAGTGACTGGCTATGTGCCAAGTGGGAGATTGTTGGATAATATGACCCATATCGTCACTATTTGTACATATCATGGTGTTGTTGTACAAATTAACTATGTGACAAGGAAATTGCACTCTCATCGTTTGTGATTAGATCACCATAGATATATAAATGAAGAGAGGTCCATATGATTAGTTCCTGGATTGAGAATGATATGAGACAGTATCAGTCCTCGAAGGATTAATCATTAAATATCCCTAGCCGGAGTATTATCGAGACAGGACATCGATAATGCGGAATAGGCTAGTATTGCACTTGTGCGCGTTGTGAGGGCACAACGACATAGTTCTCATATATTTAAGTATTGGATACTTATGCAAGTGCGATAGGAGGTTGTGTTTCACCGATGGTACGGGAAACAGCTTCGCTCTGGATAGACCCCTTGGAATCCCATTAGTATTATGACTATGTGTCTATGGGAGTCCGACATCAGGGTAGGTGTATTTGGTCTTAACCTGAGACTTGCACCGCTAATGCTTACGACAATCAATATACTTTAGTTGAGGTCGTCTAGGACTCTAACCGGTTCTGTGTACGCCAACTGCTGGGTATATTGAGAATCGTAGAGTATTGGGTGTGATGTCAAGACGGAAGTATCACTTCAGTCATAGTGGAGATGATGTCACGCAGGATACGGTATTAGTGCTCTTAAGTGTTGCGCAACCATCAGGATATTATGACTAGGTCATACATATCCGATTATAGAGACTAGTTACCAGACATCCAACATGTGCTTCGGACGGGGCAGACACTTATCCAGCCCCAGCCCTAGCACGTGACTATCCGATACTGGGCCGATATACACAATACTTGGTATACTACGCTTGATAAAGATCCTTGTATATTCTATATGGATATGTCCGGAGAATTGGGTAGACTTGGTGCTTTGCTAGGAGTCGACCTTGTCTCGTAAATCGGTAGAACGTAGTACTTGGTACGTACGTGATTCGGATACTCCGACGACCGTATTTACTACCAACTTATCCGGGGATCTCATGGGTCGCTTCCCGATAATCCACCGATGATGCATAACTCGCACTCTTAAATAATCTGGGATTATATAGTAGAGAGAGAAAATTAATCTAGGATTAATTACGGAGATATTTTATCTAGGATAAAATATCGTCTAGAGAGAGATAATGATTAATTTGGAATTAATCGGTAAATTAATATATTCGATATATTAAATGAAATTAGATTTCGACGCGGAATTAAAATTAGATTTTAATTCGGGGGAACGAATTAATTTAGAATTAATTCGTTAGCGACGTGAATAGTGAATTCACTAGGTGTAATCATTTAATTACGACGCGACGGAAAAATCGCTAATTGGGAATTAGCGAACCCGAGCCCGAGTGTGATTGCGAGCGCATTCGTATTTCGAATTCGAGTGCGGCAACGCAAGTCATATCAAGCGTCAAATCATTCGTCACATCAAGCGTCAAATCAAATGTCACTTTGAGTGATGTGATTGATTGATGTGATTGATTGATTGAAAGACTTACATCACTTTATTAAAGTGACAATGAATAGTTGATGTGTGTGGTTGAAATAGTGAAAGTTGGTGGGAGTATTTACCATTTTATTTATTTGATTTATTATTTGTTAAATGCTTTATATATTTTATGGAAAAATATATAAACCTTTTTGGAAAAGGTTTTACCACACAATTACACAACCAATACACAACATTCTTCTCTCTCATTTCTCTCCTTCAAACTCACGCCCAAATGGGCAGTAAGCTCACTGTTTTTGAAGCTAAAATGGCGTGAGCAATGGGGAAGCAAGAGTGAGTTTTTGTGGCAAAAACTCAAGTGCTAGCACACTTACGAGACTTGCGAAGGTGGTAGGGAGGTTCACCCATGAGTCGGGATTCGTTTGACGCAATCTTGGAGCTCATTTTCGCAGCTCAAAATTTTGATTTGGAGGGCAGTGAACTGCAGTGATTGACGCCACTTTGAGAGCCCAAAACTTGTTTTATTTGTTGCTGATTCGTCTCAACCGATCGATGTGAGTATTCCGCTACCTCCTTTGATGTATTCACACATGATTTCATGTCTTGTTTGATCTTGGGACCTAGAATAAACCTAACAGTTAGTGGGAGTGCACTGACATTCATTGTCCTTTACATTGACAATGTATTGCTAATTGGCAATGACATTCCCATGTTAACATCGGTAAAAGCTTGACTTTCATTAAAATTCTCCATGAAGGATCTAGAAGAAGCAGGCTTTATTCTAGGAATAAAGATCTACCGAGATAGATCTAGAAAGCTGCTTGGACTCTCCCAGAGCACGTACATTGACAAAGTGTTGAAGAGATTCAACATGGATCAGTCTAAGAGGGGACTGTTGCCAGTGTCACATGGCGTCACTCTATCTAAGGACATGTGTCCTAAAACTCAAGATGAGAGAGACAACATGAGTCAGATACCATTCACCTCGGCAGTCGGATCGATCATGTATGCCATGATATGTACGCGACCTGATGTCTCTTATGCTTTGGGCATGTGTAGTCGCTATCAGGCCGATCCAGGTGATAGTCACTGGATGGCGGTTAAGAATATCCTTAAGTATCTTAGACGAACTAAGGATGCTTTCTTAATCTATGTAGATGGAGAACTTGAGGTAACTGGGTATACCGATGCAAGTTTCCAAACCGATAAAGACGACTGTAAGTCGCAATCAGGGTACATATTTTGTTTGAATAACGGAGCAGTAAGCTGGAAATCTTCAAAGCATGAGACTGTTGCCGATTCAACAACAGAAGCGGAGTACATTACTGCAGCTGAAGCAGCAAAAGAGGCAGTTTGGATCTGAAAATTCCTAATTGGATTATAAGTAGTTCCATCAGCAGCTGAGCCCATTCCATTGTATTGTGACAATAACGGGTCTATAGCACAGGCTAAGGAACCGCGGTCTCATCAACGATCCAAGCATGTTCTTCGACGTTTCCATATAATTCGTGAGATCATACATCGTGGCGATGTGAAGATCGAGAAGGTCGCATCAGAGGACAACATTGCAGATCCGCTGACGAAAGTTATTCCTCAGCAAAAGTTTGAGCAACATGTACATAGTTCAGGTATTAGATGCTTGAGTGACTGGCTATAGGCCAAGTGGGAGATTGTTAGACAATTATGACCCATAGCGTCACTATTTGTAAAAGATATTGTGGTTTTTGTATAAATTAATTATCTAGCAATGAAATTGCATTTTATCATTTTATAATTTGATTACTTAAATATATAAATGATAAAAGTCCTTATGATTAGTTCCGGATTGAGATGATATGAGACAATATCAATCCATAAAGGTTTAATCATTAAATATCCCTAGTCGTAGTATTATCAAAACTGGACATCGATAATGCAGAATAGACTAGTATTACACTTGTATGTGTTATGGAAGCGTAACGGCATAGTTCTCATATATTTAAGCATTGGATACTTATGCAAGTGTGATAGGAGGTTGTGTTTACCGATGGTACGGAAACAGCTTCGCTCTGGATAAACCTCGCGGAATCTCATTGGTAGTATATATATGTGTCTATGGGAATCTGCATCAGGGTAGGTGTATTTGGTCTTAACTTGAGACTTGCATCGCTAGTACTTGTGACAATCAATACGCTTTGGTTTTGGTCGTCCATGACTTTAACAGGTTATGTGTATGCCTCTTCTAGGTTTATTGAGAATCGTAGTGTATTGGATGTGATGTCAAGATGGAAGTATCACTTCAGTCATATGGAGATGATGATCACGCAGGGATACAAAACTGGTTCTCTATTGGGTTGCAACCATCGGGATAATATGACAAGGTCATGATTATCCGATTTAAAGAGACTAGTTGCTTGTAATCCGATATATGTTTCATACGGGGCAGACACTATTCCAGCCCTAGGCCTTGCATGTGACATCCGATACTGGATCGTAATACGCAATACTACGTATACTACGCCTGATATAGATTATATATTCCATTAAGAATATTTCTGGAGAATTGGGTAGGCACAGTGCTTTGCTAGAAGCCAACTATGTCTCGTAAATCGGTAAAAACGTAGTACGAGGAACGTACGTGTTTGGATAGTCCGACGATCGGATTTACTGCCAATATATCTATGGATCTCTTGGGTCGGTTCTCGAAGATTCACCGATGACGTATGATTCGAACTTAATTAATCTTGGATTAATGACATAGATATTTTATCTGGGATAAAATACTATTGAAGAGAGAGAAACGATTAATTTGGAATTAATTGATAAAATAATATATTCGATATATTAAACGAAATTAGATTTCTATATGGAATTAAAATTAGATTTTAATTCGAGCAAACAGATTAATTTAGAATTAATTCGCTAGCGACGTGAATAGTAATTTTGCTTGGCATAATTATTTTATTAAATTTGATTTAATTACGTCGCAACGGAAAATTCGTTAATTCAGAATTAGCGAACCTAAGCCCGAGAGTGTTTGCGGACCCACTCAGATTTTGAATCAAGTGGGGCCCACATGTCACATCATTAGTCACATCACTTGTCACTTTGAGTGATGGGTTTTGGTGAGAATGATTTTAACTTGTTTTACACTCCAAGTTAAAGTGACATGATTGACTTATTACCAAAAATTTGATAAACCTTTTAATTTGATTTTTGAAATCAAATACATAAAAGAAATCAAGTCAACACACTCCATCACTCTCTCTCATTCACGCAAATTAGCAAAAATTGGACTCTCCTATTTTTCTTTCACTTGGCCGAATACACAAGGGAAGGAGACGGTGATTTTGTTGCAAAATTACCAAGAGCTAGCACTCTAAAGAATCAATACAAGGTGATAGGGAAACTAATCTTAGAGCTTCGAATCCTTTGAAAAAGCTTGGAGCTTGGAGACCTACACTTGGAGACCACCTTGGCCGAATACTACAAGAGGACTTGGAGTTCATTTTTTCTTCTCAACACATCTCAAATCCGCTCAATGTAAGTGTGTTTCCGCCTTACTTCATTTCGTATTCATTCTTTTCATTGCTTAAATATGTTATTGGGACCACATTAGAAACCAACACAAGAATGGTCTTCTAAGGATGATGGGTACTTCTTTTTCTTCCTCCATGTCAAGGACAATAAAATCCACTGGGAAAATGAATTTGTCGACTTTGACCATTATATCTTTCACTACACATCTCGGAAATGTGAGTGATCTGTCAGCCAGTTGCATAGTGACTGAGGTAGGCTTTGCTTCTCTAATTTGTAGTTTCCTGTAAATAGACAAAGGCATCAAGTTAATATTAGCACCTAAATTATACAAAGCCTTAACGAAGTAATGTTCTCCTATGGTGCAAGGGATGGTGAAACTACCAGAGTCCTTCAACTTTGGGGGAGCTTCCTCTGATTGATGGCGTTGTATTCTTCTGTCAGTGCTGCAGTCTCGTAATCTCCCAATCTTCACTTTCGCGACAGAATATCTTTCATGAATTTGACATAGTTGGGCATTTGTTCCAATGCTTCTGCAAATGGAATATTGATATGTAGCTTTTTTATTATCTCAAGGAATTGGGCAAACTCTTATCTAGTTTATGTTTCTGGAGACGCTATGGAAAAGGTGGAGGTGGAGTAAATCTTTCTCGATCATTTTCTTTTTCCCTTTTTTTCCTCCATTTATTGATCTGTTTCGTTCTTTCTTTTGGAACTTCATCAATAGATGTTTTGACTCCAACATCTTTTTTGATTTCAATGCTGCTTTTCAAAGTGATGGCTTGGCATTGCTCATTCCCTCTGTTCCTTGGATTTGGTTCTGTGTTGCTAGGAAGGGTACCTTGCGGTCTGTTACTCTGAGCATTGGTCAGTTGTCCCATATGATTTTCCAGTACCTTTATAGAAGCTGATTGGCTTTGAAACATAGCATCGTATGATGCTGCTTATTTTTGAAACATAGCATCATATTTGGCTTCTTGATTTTTCATCCGGGCAAGCACTTATGCTATTCTTGGTTCTTTTTCATACTTCTGGCCTTTATTTTGCTGTTGGAATTCGAGTGGTGGATTATTTCTTTGCCCTGAAGTGTTGCTCTCTGTGAAATTGGGATGATTCCTCCAACCCGGGTTGTAGGTACTGAAATAAAAATTGTTTCCCTGTCTATTGAAATTACTGACATAGTTCACTGTCTTATCATGTTGGTTGTAAGATTCTGCCTCTGGTGCTCCTCTGTTGGGAAGCGGCCGCGAGTGCGCAGCGGAAAATCAAAAATTATTATGCCGTTTTCCCTTTGCCCAAAACCCATTTTTTTTTATTATTCTACAAACCTAGGCATGTTACTATATATTCTAAAAATAAAACTCATAAAACATGCAAAGAACATACACCTAAACATGGTAACTATCATAAGAACTCTAAATAAAATAAAGAAAGAAAAAAACTTACTTGAACCGTATACTCCTCCAGTCCTCCCTCCAATCTACAAGATTTTCTCAAACTCAGCAAGCTCTTCCACGTTCCAAAGAGCCACCCAAGAGTGTGGCCTCTAAAGATGCACACACCAAAGCCAAAACTCAACGGCAAGACTACGCCTTGAGTGCACTGGTATTTTGCCTTTGGTGCTAGCCTATGCAAATACCTCAAAACTTTTAACTCGAGTTTCCTTTAGTCAATTAGACTTAAGGATCCTCATAATCAGTGGCTTACTCTTAAAATTTAGAGTTTCTCACTTATATAAACCCAAGATATGAAAGGTTTTGGTGCAAAATTTTGTGAAGAATTTTTTGGGTTTATATAGTGCTCCAAAGACAACAAAATTAATTAATAATCCAATGTGGGATAAAAGCTAATTTAATCTTAGCCATTAGATCTTAATTTAATGGTTAAATGAGATTATAAAACCCTAATAAGAGTTTGGGCCGAATTGGAATTGAAAACAAATAAAAAAAAAAATTTACTATTCATATGAATAGTATTTTTTTTTTCCAATTCCCAAAGTGCCCCTATCGTCATTCACCAATCCCTAAGCCATTATGGAACCTCATAAATGATCTGTTCGATAATTAAACACATTGAACCATTTATGAACAATTCCTACAACAATCATATATGCTGTTATATTTGTATTGTGCACTGTTAACCATTGATTTCGACTTTGTTGTGTGTGACCTTTTGGGTTCCCCTCAAGTTGGACATGAAATGAATCGTGATAATTTAATCGAACATAAATTATCCTCCGATCAGATGGTCGTTCGATTTCAATGACCAAGGTTGACATCTAGAAACATGCCAAGACCCCCAAATGAGAAGGAAATATATATATAATATATATATATATATATATATATATATATATATATATATATATATATATATATATACACACATTCTGTATGCGATTTACATATGATACGGGCCCTCACCTTACTGTATCCCCACCTATTGACCTAGGGTACGGAAAGTGTCTACCCATATGGTCAAAGGTATGATGTTGATAGTGTCATTAATCGTGCTAACCCAAGAATTTCACATGATTCTTCCGCTGTGGCCACAGTCTCAAGCAATGATCACACATATCAACCCGCGAACTGGAATACTAGTCTTATAAGAAAATATTTTCCGAGAGAGTGGCGATTCTCTGTTGTATCTTTACAAACTTCATGTGTTTTAATAAATGACCCAATCATACTCTTATGACCGGATCATTTGAACCGGGGAAGGAGAATGTCATAGTTATTTGATCCACACATAAGATTGTAAAGACCTCAAGTCTAAGGACTAGTCATATAATCGATATATGAAAGTTCTCACAGATACACAGATAAACACTCCATATGAAAACTTTCGGTGGTCAATTCGATGGACACGAGAAATTCATGCATACATGTGATACACCAAGCGGACGGATCTCCGCTAGTAGCCTATGAGATCGGCTACCCCACTTAAGGGCAGATCATATCATCATGCTAGTCTCTCCACTTTGTGAACGCCCAGATTATTCACAAAACTATGACTAGGAAATTTTAAGAGTAATGATTCTCATAAGGCGTGGAAGCCATCGTCATATTACTCCAAGGGCTTTATTACAATGTTGATGATTCATATAAGTTATGTAAGACACGTATAATAAAGATTGCCATTTTATTAATTAATGAAAATATTACAAATACATGTACATATAGGGCATATCTCTAACAATCTCCCACATGCACTATAGCCAACTAGTATGAATCTGGACACCATACTCTCGGGTGTGCCTATCATGCTTTTGTTGAGTCAGACTTTTAATCAGAGAATCTGCAAGATTATCTTCTGTGGGTATTTTCTCTATAATAACTTCTTTTCTCTCAACAATCTCTCTGATGAGATGAAATCTCCTGAGTACATGCTTGGATTTCTGGTGGGACCTTGGTTCCTTTGATTGAGCAATGGTGCCCGTGTTGTCACAGTACATCGTGACGCCGTTCTTTATTGCGGGAAGCACTTCCAGCTCCGTGATGAACTTCTTTATCCAGACTGCTTCTTTAGCTGCCTCAGAACACATCCTTAGTTCTTCTCAGATACTTGAGGATTGTTTTGACAGCTGCCCAGTGTTGCTCACCAGGATTTGCCTAATACCTGCTCGTTATGCTAAGAGCATAAGAGACATCAGGTCTTGTACATAGCATGGCGAACATGATCGATCCTATTGTTGAAGCATAAGGGATCCTACTCATATGCTCTCTATCTGAAGGAGTATGTGGACATTGCTCCTTAGATAATTTGATTCCATGACAAGTAGGTAAATTACCTCTTTTGGAATCTTCCATTTTGAATCTTTTCAAAACTTTATCTATGTACGTAGATTGAGAAAGTCATAACAACCTCTTAGATCTATTACGGTAGATCTTAATGTCGAGGATGTAGGCTGCTTCTCCTAAATATTTCATGGAGAAATTCTGAGATAACCATTACTTGGTGGCTTGCATCATGGGAATATCATTCCCGATGATTAATATGTCATCGACATATAACACAAGAAATACAACAGCACTCCCACTACTTTTCTTGTAAACACAAGGCTCGTCTACATTTTTGATGAAGTCAAATTCTTTGATTGTCTCATCAAATCATATATTCCAACTTCTGGAGGCTTGCTTGAGTCCATAAATGGATCGTTTAAGCTTGCATACTTTATTATGATCATCCTTAAATGCAAACCCCTCAGGTTGTGTTATATAGACTTCCTCTACGAGGTTCCCATTAAGGAAAGTTGTTTTGACATCCATCTGCCAAATCTCATAATCAAAGTGTGTAGCTAGTGCCAGTAAAATTCGAATGGACTTTATCATTGCAACAGACGAGAAGGTTTCATCATAGTCAATTCCTTGGATTTGTCTATAACCTTTCGCCACCAACCTAGCTTTATAGGTTTGGATGTTGCCTTCTGCATCAATTTTACGCTTGTAAATCCACTTGCAGCCTATTGGTTTTATCCCTTCAGGTGCATCTACCAAGTCCCAGATTTGATTCTGATACATAGAGTCTATTTCGAATTTCATGGCCTCAAGCCACTTGACTGAATCAATGTCACGCATTGCTTTGTCATAACTGGTGGGATCGTCCTGATCATGTTCCTCATTAATATGGAAACCATATCTTTCAGGCTCATATCTTTCCCTACCAGATCTTCTGAGTTCATAACCTTGTGGTTGTTCTGTCGCTGCCTTTTTGAGGGGCCTGGGGTTTAGTTCTATGTTAGTTTGTTCTTCTCGTACCTCATCGAGGTCAAGTCTACTCCCACTATATTTCTTGAGAAGGAATTCAATCTCTAGAAATTTAGCATTTCATGAGACAAATGTTCCTTGTTCATTTGGGACGTAGAACACGTATGCTCTTGAGTTCAAGGCATATCCTACAAACTTACATTTAACTGCCCTATCATCCAATTTGTTAGTTTGTCTGAGCTTGAAATATGCGTCACATCCCCAAACTCCTAGATAACTAAGACTATGATGTTTCTCATACCATAACTCATATGGTGTTTGACTAACAGTCTTGGAAGGAACTTGGTTTAGTAGTAGTGTTGCAATTTCTAAAGCAAGACCCCAAAATGAAAGAGGTAGATCCGTGTCTGGCATCATTGATCAGACCATACCTAATAATATCTGATTTCTCCTTTCGGAGACCTCATTATGCTGTAGAGTTCCCGAAGGAGTCCACTGTGAAACAATGCCATTTTCTCTCAAGTAATCTTGAAATTCGTTGCTTAAGTATTCACCACCTCGGTCAGACCTTAGTGACTTAATACTTTTATTAAGCTGGTTTTCTACTTCAGCCTTGAAGTCTTTGAATTTCTCAAAGGCTTCAGATTTGTACCGCATAAGGTACACATAGCCATATCGCGAATAATCATAGATAAAGGTAATGAAGTAGGAGAATCCACCTCTAGCGGTGACTGACATTGGTTCGCATAAATCAGAGTGTATGAGTTCTAATGTCTCCGCTGCACGCTGTCATTTACCTTTGAAGGGTAATTTGGTCATTTTACCAAGTAAACAAGACTCATAATTTCGATAAGGTTTATATTTGAAGGGTTTGAAATACCCATCCTTATGTAGCTTAGTTAATCTTGTTTCATTGATATGACATAAGCGACTGTGCCATAGAATTGATTCATTGAGATTATTCGAGTTAATGTTATATATATTAGAGGTTGAACATTCTTTGTTAGTTTGTAGGACATATATACCATTATTCAAAATACCATCTCCATATTTTGTTTCATTGAAATAAATAGAACATTCATTACAACTTATTAGGCATGAAAAGCCTTTATTACATAAAGAAGAAATTGAAATGATGTTTTTTACTAGAGAAGGTACATAAACACAATCTTCTAAGTCTAAAACTAAACCATTCTGCAAAACTAATGAATAAGTCCCCACGCACAATTCAGCCAGTTTTGCTCTATTACCCATGTGTAAGTCAACCTCCCCATGACGGAGTCTCCTACTATTTCTCAGGCCCTGCACATTGTTACACAAGTGAGTCCCACAACCAGTGTCAAGCACCCAAGTAGAAGGTTCAGAGTTTTGAGAATATAGTTCAATCATATACAACATACCGGAAGCATTGGGCTTCTTGGCCTCTTGGGCTTCCCTTGCTTCTTTGGCTTTCAAGGATCTGTAGTCTTTCCTCCAATGACCATTCTTTCCACAAAAGAAACATTTTCCCTTTCCTTTTTTCTTCTCCACCTTACCATTGGGCTTTAGGTGATCTGAAGCCTTGGCCTTGGCCTTATTTTTCTTTGGGCCTCGTGGGTTCAGGTCCGTCCCCGTAAGCATGACGCATGGTTTAAGCTCCGGTTTCAAGTCCTTCTCTCATTGCTTTATCAGATTGTGCAATTATACTAAAATAGCTTCTTTATCAGACAGATGAAACTGCATAATAAAGTTACATAATTCTTTTGGTAATGACTGAAGAATTAGATCTTGACCTATCTTATGATCCATGATGAACCCGAGGTTTGCCAATTTTTCAATGTGGCCAATCATCTTAAGCACATGTCCACTAACATATCCCTCCTTATTCATTGTTTGGAATAAGGCACATGACACTTGGAATCTAACGGTATGAATGGAAGTTGCATACAACTCCTTCAAGTGAAATATGATGGTTTGAGCATCCATATCTTCGTGAGCGTTCTGAACTTCGTCCGACATAGAGCCAAGCATTATGCAAACTGCTTGCTCGTCATCGTCGACGTGTTTCTTCTAACCATCAAATGTATTTTGGTCAGCATCTTCTGCGAATTCATTGGGAAATGGTCTTTCAAGAACATAGAAAATCTTTTCTTGTCGTAAGACAATTTTAAGGTTTCTAAACCAGTCATTGCTGTTGTCCCCTTTGAGCTTATGCTCATCAAGGATGGAACGAAGTGATACTCTGTTTGCCATTTGAATATTTGTGAAATATTTTAACCCACCTGTTAAGAGAGAATGTTAAAATTAGGAATATGTTTTCATTAATGTTTCATAATAACATGGGATTTTAATATTATGAAGTTGCTCCCACTCAATTGTATTAAAATTTTAATGAAATCGCATCAACCCCAATATGATGGATTTCTTGTGGGCAAGGATCCCATTATCATCATTTCATAACTCCGACTAGGGTCGGTCGTTATAAAATATGATAATTAGGTAGGTTCCCAACCAATTTATGACATAAATCACAATTCCTTGATCATTGGGTTGGGCAATCAAACATGCCATAGCTTACGCTAGTCCTTGTGGACACACAATCTTTGCCACTAAGTTATAAGACCACGCCTAAGGATTGCTGCGTCTTATGACTCAGAAAAGTCAAACCATTGTCAATAGTATGATTTAGGGACAAATTGGTATTGGTCAGTCTGGTAAAGGCTAGTCTTGCCAATACGGTTTAAGCCATTTGGGTCTATACTTTACAATGAGAGGCAAATCTTAGACTTAATTATTATTGACGATTTTAGCAAGTTTAAGTGAATAACTGTCAAATGGATTCCTCCATTGAAAATTCCCTAGAGGGATGGTGGAGCGAACTCTCTTAAATACCCTTACCTGTTAGGCTCTTATTGCCTTGGTGACAGGAATAAACAATAGATCCTCCAAATTAGTCCAACACTTTAAATATGCTTTAAGGTAAACTTTGAGTAAATGATTATCTAGATGTCTTCACAACTTTTCATTTTGGCTATAAAAAGGTAGTGAGTGAAGGAAGACACCAAATCATTATCTAACTCTAGTAATACCTTTGGTTAAATTAACTTTAGTTTGGAAAGTTTTATTAACTCCTTGGTCCCACCCCACTTGTATCTTTTATAATATCTTTTATTATAAACAAGTGATTTATATTTATTAGCCTTAAAGGTAATAAATCTTTAAGTTCATCACGGAATAATTACTTAGCTAAGGGATAAACAAAACACTCTCTATTTCCTTAGAAAGTCTCTAGATGCTTGCACCCTAAAATAATCATGCCAATTCTAGGCAATAAATAACTTTGATTAATATTTAATTATGATATTGCATTTTATTTTATTCAAATAAATTTACTATTCACATTTTTCTGCAGACGCGTGAAATTTAAATAAAATTTCACAATTCAAATCTTAACCAACTCATGCAAAACTTGTGCCTAAAATTAAGTTCCGGGTGTTAGCTTTCCAACGAGCTTTTAAACACCCAATTTCAAGTTCAAATGAGTGAGAACTAATCAAAACAACAACAGCGCGCTGATACCACTGTTGGGAAGCGGCCGCGAGTGCGCAGCGGAAAATCAAAAATTATTATGCCGCTTTCCCTTTTCCCAAGACCCATTTGTTTTGATTATTCTACAATCCTAGGCATGTTACTATACATTCTAAGCATAAAACTCATAAAACATGCAAAGAACATAAACCTAAACATGCTAACTATCATAATAACTCTAAATAAAATAAAGAAAGAAAAAGACTTACTTGAACCGTAAACTCCTCCAGTCCTCCCTCCAATCTACAAGCTTTTCTCGAACTCAGCAAGCTCTTCCACGTTCCAAATACCCACCCAAGTGTGTGGCCTCCAAAGATGCACAGACCAAAGCCAAAACTCAACGGCAAGACTACGCCTTGAGTGCACTGGTATTTTGCCCTTGGTGCTAGCCTAGGTAAATACCTCAAAACTTTTAACTCGAGGTTCCTCTAGTTAATTAGACTTAAGGATCCTCAAAATCAGTGGCTTACTCTTAAACTTTAGAGTTTCTCACTTATATAAACCCAAGATATGAAAGGTTTTGGTGCAAAAATTTGTGAAGAATTCTTTGGGTTTATATAGTGCTCCAAAGACAACAAAATTAATTAAGAATCTGATGTGGGATAAAAGCTAATTTAATCTTAGCCATTAGATCTTAATTTAGTGGTTAAATGAGATTATAAAACCCTAATAAGAGTTTGGGCCGAATTTAAATTCAAAACAAATAACAAAAAAAAATTACTATTCATATGAATAGTAATTTTTTATTTTTTTATTCCAATTCCCAAAGTGCCCCCATCGTCATTCACCAATCCCTAAGCCACTATGGAACCTCATAAATGATATTTTCAATAATTAAACACATTGAACCATTTATGAACAATTCCTACAGCAATCATATATGATGTTATATTTATACTGTGCACTGTTAACCATTGATTTCGACTTTGTTGTGTGTGACCTTTTGGGTTCCCGTCAAGTTGGACATGAAATGAATCGTGAAAATTTAATCGAACATAAATTTTCCTCCGATCAGATGGTCATTAGATTTCAATTACCAAGGTTGACATCTAGCAACATACCAAGGCCCCCAAATGAGAAGGAAAGATATATATATATACCCATTTTGTATGCAATTTACATATGATACGGTCCATCGCCTCACTGTATCCCCACTTATTAACCTAGGGTACATAAAGTTTCTACCCATATGGTCAAAGGTATGATGTTGATAGTGTCATGAATCTTGCTAACCCAAGAATCTCACATTATTCTTCCGTTGTGGCCACAGTCTCAAGCACTAATCACACATATCAACCCGCGAACTGGAATACTACTCTTATAAGAAAATATTATCCGAGATAGTGGCGATTCTCTGTTGTATCTTTACAAACTTCATGTGTATCAACAAATGACCCAATCATACCCTTATGACCGGATCTTTTGAACCGGGGAAGGAGAATGTCAAAGTTATTTGATCCACAAATAAGATTGTAAAGACCTCAAGTCTAAGGACTAGTCATATAATCGATACATGAAAGTTCTCACAGACACATGGGATAAACACTCCATATGTAAACTTTTGGCGATCAGTTCGATAGACACGTGTAACTCATGCATCCATGTGATACACCAAGCGGACGGATCTCCGCTAGTAGCCTATGAGATCGGCTACCCCACTTAAGGGCGGATCATATCATCATGCTAGTCTCTCCGCTTTGTAAACGCCCAGATTATTCACAAAACTATGACTAGGAACATTTAAGAGTAATGATTCTCATAAGGCGTGGAAGCCATCGTCTTATTACTCCAAGGGCTTTATTATAGTGTTGATGATTCATATAAGTTATGTAAGACACGTATAATAAAGATTGTCATTTTATTAATTAATGAAAATATTACAAATACATGTACATATAGCCCATTCATAAGTTGGGTATAGGGCATATCCCTAACATCCTCCATATGGTGAACTTGTGGATCAAGTATTAACCTGCATGCTAAGAATTTCCAGGCTTTTACATATCTGATCCAGCTTCGCATTCATAGCTGTGTGTTTGTTCCTACTTCATGGATTCCTGTTGTTCAATGGATCATTCTCCTTTCTATTGGCCACAAAGAATTGTTGTTAGCTATTTCTTCAATTAAGTCTCAGGCTTGATCTTCTCATTTTGCCATTAATGCTACTCCAGCATCAGCATCTATTGTGGTTCTCATTAGTCTAGAAAGTCCATTGTAGAAGGGTTGGACTTGAAGCCACTTTGTAATTTCATGGTCAGAATATTTTCAGAGCAATTCGTTGTATATTTCCCATGTTTCGCAGAGGGATTCTGAGTCATGTTGCACAAATGATGTGATGTCATTTCACAATTTTGCTGTTCTTATTTGTGGAAAGTATTTTGCAAGGAATTTGGTGGCAAGAGTGTTCCAAGTTATGATGGAACCTGCTGGTAATGAATGGAGCCAAGACTTAGCTCTCTCTTTCAAGGAATATCGGAACACTCGCAGACGCATTGCTTCTTCTGCCGCTCGGTTGTAATTGAATGTGCCACAAACTTCCAAGAAGTTGTTGATGTGGGCATTTGGATCTTAAGTTGTATTTCCCCCCAAACTGGACTGATTGTTGAATCATATAAATGCATGTTTTGATGTCACACACATTTGCAGGTAAGGGAGGAAGTACAATACATGATATGAAGCCGTCAACGACCAAAATTTTTCTGTCTCAAATGGGAATTGGTGGTGTAACTTCGAAAGGTTCAGGTTTTTGATTGTTCATGTTGATCAATGCTTTTTGGCCTTTTCGCCTTTCCCTTCTCAACTTTCTGATTATTCTTTCAATTTATGGGTCAAGCGGATGGATTTCGAAGCTTCTGCTTCTTCTCATGTAGTTTCTGAGAACCTGAAACACAAGAAAAAAAAAATAAAAAGTAAAAATAAATTAGACACAAGTAAAGTATCTAACCAAAAAATTAATAGTAAAAGATAAATAAGTCCCCGGCAACGACGCCAAAAACATGATCAGTGGTAAACACACACGTAACGCAAGCGCACGTATCGCTCAAGTAGTATAAAATGTATCGATCCCACAAGGACTTAATACCTAAGCTATCAATTTATGAAGATAAATGTCTATGAGTATCTAATTGATTTAATTGTTTGTTGGAATGTGATTTTTATCTAAAACAAGTAAATAAAATAAAACAAAGGTAGATTTTAAGTTTTAGACAATGATATGAAAATATCCAGGGTTATGAATCATACCAATATCTTTCTAAAGATGAGTTGATTACCTTATGCTTGTGTAATATGTCAGTTAATTAACGTGGAACACAAATTTATGCAACAGCCTCTTCCGATGGTCAGATGCAAGCACCCAAAGTAACCCAATTAACTATATTCCTATGTTAATTAAGAAACTCTGAATTCATTAAGTGTAAGTTCCAATTATGGCTACCCCCGTCTGACATGTATATTCATATCCTGGAGGAAATCTCTACGGTGAGTATGAGATCATGAGCTATTGAGTCTACGGCTAAACCTAAAATATATTTTCCAAGTTCATTTTAAGTTTACATAATGAATCTTATTATAGGCCAATTAACAAGAAGCATTAAGAACTAGACTCAATAAATAAACCAAGACATCACAGAAGACATAAAAAAACTCAATTTATTAAATCATTGATATTGGTTTTCATCACAACCCTAGACAAGGTATTTAGTTACGACACATATATAGGATTACTAAATACATAAATAAATAAAACATTAAAAAAAAAATTAAAACTAAAAAGGTAAAAATTATAACAATGAAATAAAATGCTGGGATTTAGGGATCCACTTTTATTATGTCAAATCTAGAAATCTCTCTTATTATAATATATAAATTTACGTTATATTACCAACCGACCATAAAGACGGTATCCTGATTAAGTCAGATTTTAATTAATTCTAACCGATCATAAATGCGTTATATAATTAAGTCTGGTTAAAATTAATTTAATTAAGTCCAACCGACCATAAAGGCGGTATCCTATTAAGTCAGGTTTTAAGATAATTTATATATTATAAAATAAGGGTGATTAATCTAAATTATAATAATAAAAGTTTCACCTTCACCCCAGTAGAAAAAAGTTACCTACTCATGCTTTTAAGTAAAATAAAGAAAGATTTATTAGTAAAAATAAAATTTTAATACAAGAAAACTGAAATTAAACAAACAATATACTCTATTCTTAGTATTCTAAGGAAATTCCCCAGAAGAAAGTATGAAGAATTCAAATGAAATCATCATCTATTTATAAGCTCCAAATACTTGTTGTTGGAAGACTGCTTTATTGGCTCATCGTCGCGATGCATTGAGGGTTTGGCGTCGTGACGCTGATGTCATGATGATGCAAGTGATGACGCGGGTCGGCCGAATGAATTGTTGTACCAACGTCATGATGACACGATAATGACGCACGTGATGACGCATGTCGGCAGCTGAATAATTTAGGTGCGTCGCGACATAAAAGGCTTGCATGTCACGACGCGTGAATTTCCCATTTTTCCATTTTCATTTAATTTTCACTGTTTTATCCCCGATTTGATTCCAGCGAGTCCTGATATTTTATTTATCTATAAAATAACACAAAACACATCAAAATATTCATAAAACTCAAGAAACTATACAAAATATTAAGTAAAATAGGTGGTAAATATTGATATATTTTCCGCTTATCAAGTACTCAATCTCTTGCGATTTGAACTTAGGTTTTTCTTGAATTGGTGCCCAAGTGAATTATATTTTCTATCTGATACCCTATGACTGTATTTTACTTCATCTCATTATTTTCTTTAAATATTTAATACTTCTTAAGACTTTCCAGATGGTCACTCATCTTATTATTGCTTTCACCCAAGCACGCTTAACTTATAAGATCTTCACTGAATTTGATGCATAAATGTTAATATGTTCGTATCCACAACTACTCAAGTTGAATAATTAATCCTCAATAACAACACTTGGTCTATATGGGGGATTTATACCAATATGGTCACTAAGAATTATATTTGTGCCTAAGTCTTACTGATCTCATATGACTTCAATGAATATATATATATGAATTATTCTTAGTTAGTGTTGTCACATAGCTAAAGATACTCGTGTCTCATATAGTTAGGTTTCTTCATGTTCTACCTTAACTTTGGGATAAATATATACAATAATAATCCATGTCGCTATTAAAAATGATCGTACTTATACTTCTTTGGCTCCATATGTTTGATCTGATCTTAGCATTCATTCTCATAGTTTTAACTATTTAACTCTCTATTTATCTTTGCTAAGCTTCAACTGCCTATCAGATCCGTTCTTCCAATTCTCTTATCTCTGGCAATATGTGGGGCATAGAACCTTATAGTTCATTATCAAGCTCTTTATATGCTCTATACTAGTGTAAAATAGGTAATCAAAACATGAAAGCAAAATTGTATGTCCTTATTGTTGTTGTTGACGATGAAGATTTGATTTTTGGTTAACGTCCATACTCAGTTTCTTTTGTTCTTTTATATCACACTCTCCATCATTTATTTCAGGTAATATTGTGTCTTGTTCCTAACTAGGTTCATTGTGTGGGAAAATTATGGGTTATACTCGTTACCTTCATTTCATTTCCCATTTAATAAAATTTTAGTCTTATTACAATACTAAGAAACCTTGCTGTTATGCACTTTTGTCATTGCATATCTAGTATTATTTCATATTGTCGTCTTACCTCGAAAGTTCCACCTCCAAACCTTTTACTTAAAGTTCTTTTCATCTTTTTCTATGTTCTATTATGTACCTGAAACGCCTATGATCTATATCTCTGTGTTCTAATCTGAGGGGTATTATCTTTCAAAGGACTTTTACCATACCTCCTAGGATATTGTAATACGCCACAAATTCATTTGTTTCTGGGAATATCATCGAGATGAACATCGTGGTCTATCATTACTGATGTTGTCTAACGAAGGTTGGGAGGGTGGGGGTAGGTCTTGAAGTCTTTTTCGACTGTGGTGTTATCACTATCTATGCGTGCTATAGTTGCACATGCTGCTCGTTTATAATCCTAGGATTCTCTTATTTATATATATGATATTGGGCTGCCGCACTGAGGTACTACTGCTAGGAACTATCTGAATTACCTCATTCAACTTTACTCGTGATTCATTTCCAACTATTGGTCATACAACCTCTTACGGAGAACCTCCTTAAGGTTCATGCTTTCTCAAAAATCCTACCATACTTCCGATGTTATTCTTCCTACTAATCTCAGTTTCTTAACCCTCTCAATTCATTATTTCCTTGGAAGCTCTACATCATTTTTGATAGGTTAGGGTATCACTACTAATACTTTTGGTTTGGGTGCTATTCTCTTACTAGTTCTTCCATTCTAGTATAATGGAGACTCTCTATAAGTCACATACCTTATTTATGAGGATTGCTCTCTCTGATTCCATTACTCTTTTGAGTTGTTACCTTCTTTGAGGTCATGTTTTCCACAATGGATTAGGTTATCACTTTTAATTTTAGCTTGGCTTACTATGAATTCAAACTACTCCATCTCTTACAGAGTATTGGTATCTTATGATTCTCCTCTAGTTTCTGTTGAACTTCTTGGTTCGGCTATCTAGCCGTATCGTGATATGTCTATTTAGTTAGATGCTATTCTTTACTTGTTTAAATCCTTACTGGGCTCTAAGTTGAGGGGCGAATATCTACGTTTATACAAATTTGAGAATACACATTACAGTCAATGTCTAAGCTCAGTGATGGTATGGTTAGGTGTCTTTATTCTTACTAGAGTAGGGCTATTGAAAAATAATAATTATCATTCGTTCTGTCGGGATCTGCATCAACTACACCATGTCTTAGGGTTCCATAATTTTTTTCAATCATTCTGAGGTCTCCATTTACATTATTGTCTTTAAGCTACGTTATCTATGTCACTATAAGTGCTTGAATTCCTTGTCACTTTCTGCATACTTCTATATTATTTATGTATTCTATCTCTTGGCTCTAAGCTGTGGTGCTGAGGCTAATGGTGGTTCAATTTTATGGGCTACTTTATAGATCTCTACTCTTGCTATAGGCCACAGCTATGACATTTGATCTTACTGTTCGTACTGGTGCTTTTTTTTAACTCCTTAGTGTCTCTAATCTCATGGTTCTATTTTTTACGTTCGTATAGGTTTCTACTACGTTTGGTCTATTTTTTGTGTACTTCTACTAGTATTACAAGCCTCGTGTAAACTTGCCTAGAATATCCTACTGGATTTTCTTCTTTCTGATTTCAAATACTTCCTTGGACCTTTTCTAGATGATCTATCTCTCAGTGTTTTCTGTCTATCTCTTATGATGTACCATCGTCGAGCTTCCTTATGGTTATATTTATCTGTGCTAGTTAAGGATGGGGTAAGAATTTCACATCTCAACGGATGTCGACGTTCTCGTTCTGGTATCCTATGTCCTGGTAGAGTCTATTACTCATGTTGGATAGGTATGAGATAGACTCCGTCAGGGCAGTTTCTTTAACTGGTATTACTGAGAAGTGAGAATCTGAGTAGATCTGGCCTTTATCTATATCGGATTCTTTGGTTAAGACAACTAATAATCTTTCCATACGACATTCATTTTATTTACTTACAGGCCTGAGATTGGGTGGCTAGAATCTCTATGTCCTTTTGGTATCTCAAGTCTATTAGGAGTTTCCACAACTAAATCGGATTTCTTGTTTCTTTTATCATTCTGGCTATCCTTCTTTATTCGGGGAACTTGTCATCTATACAAGGTGCTCAAAAGCTATTGGATCTGCTTGAAAGAATTTTTTGGGGAGGGAAAAAATCTTGGGTCTACCTGACATTTTATTCATGCTCAGGTTTACTATATTCCCATTTACTACTATAAGTTATGGCATTTTATTTATTATCTCATTATGTATCTCTACCTCTTATTGCCTCTGGTTGCTTTAAGCACATCTACATTATTCCTTACTTTTCTTATAGCTTTCTCTTTGTCTTTTTACTCTGGGCGGATATTCTTAGAACTTTTTATCTAGTTTCATAACTTGTCTTGAACTTTTGATAATAAACCGAGATAACTACAGAAGGATTCCTTGTTGGGACAAGGATTATGGTTGCTTTCATTAGGAAGAATATTCAAACAGCTTGGGAATTCTTACGGATACTGGAGAATCAGTGCCTCGCATACGAGTACCCCGGGCATACTACGCATACAAGACCCCAACACTCTACCCAATGCAGTCACTGACTCCCTAGACCATGCATTGATACCATCTTTGTAACATTCTCCTTCTCAGAGATGCTACCGGTAGGGAATAGGCCGACCTATTCCCTTAAGCCTCTGACTTTCTGACTATGATCAATACTACTGATCTCATCTAAATACAAACTCATACATGGGAACATTGCTCAACTCAATAACATCTAACAAATGCAATTCAGAACTCATAACTGCATACTCAATAATAATTCTACGTACAACTCTGTTCTTGGACACCTTGACTTATTACACACACAATCTCAACTATACAAAATGTATGACAAATGACTTTTCTTGGATTGTGGCTGGATTGTAACTCTGTACTCGACTTGGTGGACCAAACACATAAGTGACTGCCATTAGTATCCATCCTCTCTAGCTCGTCCTCCGGGTATACTTGTAAAATAGAAACACTGGGAGTGGGGGGTTAGATCGTTTGAACGACATAGTGAGTGGACAATTTAAAACGAAACTGAAATACTTGATAAAACATTCATGGTTCTGAAATCGAAAACATTTCTAGAAAACTGACTCTTTCAGAAAACTCTTTCTTATCTGAAAAAAATTCTCTTTCTGTGAAACTTTTATGGAAATCTTTCTTTCTGTAAAAATGAATTCTCTTGAAAACTCTTTCATAAAACATATCTTTTCTGAAAATAATATCTCTAAAAATCAGTCTCTCAAAAATATGTCACTGAAAATCTGATGCATGGGGTGTTACGTATCACCATCCCCCATATGTCTAGTATAGTGGTCTTGGGGTATTACGTATCGCCATCCCCCAAGCTACTGAACTAGAGCCAGGTATGTTGAACCATGCTATCATCCTGACCCTAAATCTAGGGTCTATGGGCGTTACATATCGTCATCCCCCTAGCCTTGAATCTAGGACCTATGGGCGTTACATATCATCGTCCCCCTAGTCTTGCTCTACGTATGCACATGTTGTATCCATCAATTCCATATGTTACATCTAAGGTGTGTGTTTCCCCCATGTCTCCAAAAATCAATAAAATCATGTCTTAGAGTGAAACATCTCAAAATATTCTTATTAATAAAACAACTAGAAATAAATTTGGATAACGCCCTATGTGCGGAAAAATAAGTCTCAATTCAAGAACATATAAGTAAATACAACTTTGAAAAGAAATCATCCACTCACTTATTCAGAACTTGCTAGTGACGCCTTGCGACGGTGGCGGAACTGCATCTCTTGGTGATAATTTAGAATTAGCAAAATTTATTAGTACCAAGGTTGCGAATTATATCCTTATTTAATAAAAAAATTTCCCTGTTCAAGATAATTCATCCTCGCTATGTTACTAACATTTTAGGGTGGTCTAACAATTTTTATTACGCTCGTTCGAGGATCCAACAAGATACTTCACAAAACTCTATATTCTGCCCTATTTCCAGAAAATGTTAGTGCACTAACACTGAATTTGAAAATTCAATGCGCTTAATCGGGGTTGAATTTGGTGCTGAAATTTTATTTGAACACTCGATTATGTATCTATTTTATTTTTGATTTTACAGATCATGATTTTGATTTCTAGAACTCAAGTTATAAATTTTTCTTTATGCTCTATTCTGGTAACACAGAACTAGTGGACTACTGTAGTGTGGCCAAGTTTACAAATTTGGTGCGACTCTGTCTTACGTCTACAAATTCTGATTTTTGGATATTTTATTCATAATCATGTCCAGTGCACTCAGAATTTTACGGTTTGGAAGTTGGATGTCTAAAACTCAATTTATAAGCATATTACGAAGACTTATCCAAGATGTCCTATAAACTGACTTCACTGCCTAATATGCAAGTCTTTCTGCTCTTTTGATTTTATTCACCTTAGTCGTATTCTTCAGAGTTCCTAGTGTCTATAACATATGTTTCTCCATATCAAATTTATCCGAATAATTATTTTGGTTTATTGGGACATTTTATCGAACACTTGGTGTGCGAAATGTCCAAATTCAACCAATGTTTCAGGTTTCAATTCCTTGACCATTTTCAATACATTATACAATTTCAATCCATCTTATTCAATCTCTAATCATTTAGATTCAGCCCCAAAATAACAAAAATTCAGTCTCAAAAACCTCCATGGCCGAATTCCATCCTATATTGATATCAAAATTTTTGCAACACCACTCACGCAATTCAATACTAACATATTTCCATCATCACTATTTTTACATTTCTATCACCAACCAATATCCAATCCTCATCAATCCTATTTTAACTATAATACCTAGGGTTTCCATAATTGGGTATTTACAAAAAGAAACTCAATCCATGCTCATACTATCATGATACCCTCCAAGACACATCCTAGAAACCCTAACAAAGCCAATTATGCAAATCCAAACCCTAGGGTATGCAAAGTATGAATTTGGGGCTTTTATTTTCCAATATCAAAATTGAAATTAGAAAGAAAAAAAGAGAAAATGGAACTTACCATCTTGAATCTACCACTAGGCATGAAAAATGAAAGCCTTTAACAAGCAACAATGAAGTTAAGAGAAACTCCTCCATTTTCTTTTTTCTTCACGTTTTTGGCTTGAAAATATGCGTGAATAGTGCCTTATTTATAGCCCAGGGTTGATATTTTTTGTAATGAGATGAATGTCTAAGATTGTGCCACATCACCCAATTCTAGTATATTCTCGAAATTCACTGTAACAGTCATGGTAATAATGCGTTTTGACTCATTTCTGATTCGAATTTGGAAAAATATCCAACGCAGAAGTTGTAGGTCTCGGTCTTAGATTTCCAACGATATATAATTCATAAATATTGAAGATCATATGAAAGCGTTATTGCCTGAATACTAAGGGTTATCCAAAATAGAACCTCGAACAAATTTCGTATCAGAACTACAATTTCTCTACAACTGGCATCAAGAGCGAGGTTGAAAAGTATTCTAAATTTCTCTTTTTATTTTAATTATAAGATAATTATTGTTTGTTTATTTTTTATGTATGAGATGCATGAAAAATAAAATTCTTATGTCATATGAGTGGGCATAAAAAAAATTATTTGACATGATAAAATAAATTCATGTGATAAATATTTATTTATTTTTTAAATAATTCTTTGGTCGTAATTGTTTTTGACTCTTATTTTTATTCTATTTATTTTGGCAATGTAAGGCTATAAGATCATTTTGCAGGTGTTTTACAAATTAATTTTTTATATAATATTTATGTTGTATCCATACTCAATGAAAATGGTGGAACTGTTGTCGTCGATAATATAATAAAGAGTTTTTTTTCATGCAAGTCATTCCATAGAGCAAAAGTTGAATACCAAGGGATGCCTTGGTGATATTGTACTAATTAGATTAGTTTAAAAAAAAATAAGAGTCCGGTCAATGTATTATTTTTTATGTATTTGTTTTTTAATTCAAATTATTTGAATAACATGTCATATCGCATATGATGCCCACTCATACATTATAACATATCATGACATTATATGCATGTTTAATTAATCAAAATATAAAAAAGTCATGCAAATTTAAATAGTTAATATTTAGATTAATACATGTAAATAAATTAAATAGTTTAATTAAATAAGTTTAAAATTTTATAATTCAGAAAAAGACAATTGATATGAGTCTAATTATTTATTTTGATATATAGGATGGAAATCCGAATATAAATTCCATAGCTGATTCAGAATGGACGATTGTGTGGTTTGCACGCGGCATACAATTTCACATACCAAAGAAAAATAACATTAGTCACATGTATTTTAATTAAATAGTTTAATTAAATAATTGTAAACATCCGAAATAAATTTTGAATTATAAATAGTGAACTAAAATCTTAAGAGTTAAAATTTAAAGAGCTCATTAAAAATAACACTTAATTAAATTATTTAATTGGCTTAAATTAGTTTGGACTAATAAAATTAGTGATCAAAATTTTAAGAGTTAAAATTTGGAGTAGTATTAATTAGGTTATGTTTCTAGCCGCTCAAAATCTAAGCAAATTAGATATTAATGTGATAGAAACCTTAAATTTTAAAATAGTGAGTGGGAGATGGATATATAACAATATATTCTGCGATTTTCATTGTTAGTTTGATAACGTGAAATTCAAAAGGCACCTCAAGACGGCTTTGTTTCCGTCCCCCTTATGAGTGGTGGCCATTTTGGGTCAATATCAAGATTGAATTAGGAGAGGATAGGAATTCTAAATGTATTTAGTGATTTAACTTACCTTACGATGATAATTTACTAGTTAAGTCCAAGAATTCCGAAATGGCGGATCATACTGACAAATAAATGATTAATTGTTAATCAATATTTCTTTATCAAATCAAAATGTGGTTGATTACTATAGGAATAAGAGTTATCCCGAATATATTAATCGATTGAATTATTCCCAAAAACTTAACATACTCATAAAATGGTTCGTTACTCCCAAGTATAAGAGTGTCGAAGAAATAAATTAACCCGGTAAGTCCGAGGTCAATACACGGGGAATAGATTTAGTAAAATAAAATAAAAATTGGGTAACGAAATAAAAGGGCTAAATTATTTGATGTGATAGACAATTTTAAATTGGATTGCAATAATAAAATAGAATTATGGGGCTAGTGGATCCACTCTTGATATTTCAAATATATAGAACTCTTACTTTTTATAATATATAAAATGGCATTATTACCTAGTTAATTTACTTCAGAAATTAATTATGCTAAAACATATAAAACCAATCATATAGGTGGTTACAATATTTCTCTATAACAAGTCCAGATAAGTACTAAATTATGCCAAATATATAAAACCATACATAAATGTGGTAACAAAGTTGTGAATAATTAGTCTAGATTCAAATTACTCTATCATATAATATGGGATAAAGTATTAACTGTGCCAACCAAAATAAGATTGTTTACAGCAAATCAAGACACCCACAAATATAAGAGAAGGTTAAATATTAGTCTTCAGATTACAATTCATATATTATAATATAAGTAAGATTAATTTATATTCTCATATAATGAGTTTCACCCATTACCTAGTAGAGTGAAATTAGCTACTCATATTTTGAATAAAAAAACACATAATTTTATTACTAGAAGAAAAAGATATTACAAAAAAGCTTGTAAAATAAAACAGATAAGAGTTAGGACCCTTCAAAAATTCCTAAAGAGAGACATTTTTGCAGGAAGCTGAATTCTAAGGCGTTGAGCACCTCTATTTATAATAGAGGGCTCAACAGCCTCTAGCAATTTCTAAATTCAATGGGATGTCATTTCCCACATTTTTATTATGTTTTTTTAATAATTAAATTTCAAACCGCACACCATGATTTTTTCATCTATTTTGACCTTGAAAAACTCATAACTAGAAAATGTTTTAAAGAGAAAAGTTGTAGATATTTGAGTCTTCTTTCATCTTGAACTAGATTTGCCTCAATCCGATATCGGAGTAAAAAGTTATAGCTAAACTACGAAAATTGCATAAAATTGAAATTGTACACAGTTAGAACGCCATTTTAAGTTTTTGGACTTCAAAATCCAAATGTCACGTCTATTTTTCTAGTTATGCATCCCAATTATTATTTCACTTACAAAAGAAATAAAAATCACAGTAAAATTATATAAAATGTTGATTTAATTATTATTTCACAGTGTCAAATTAATGGGATTAATGAAAATATAGTTGTAAAATGATTAAATTTCCTTTTAATAAATGTATATTTTTTAGTGTTCATCATACCCCCCAACCAGCTTATTACTATTCCCTAATAATTTAAGCGAAAAATTAAAAGAAAAATTCTTATCCAAGTTAATAATTGTTTTATTTCTTTCTAAATTATCAAATAAGTAAATTCTCCTATACTTTTTACCATTTTTCCATACACAATATGATAAAGTATCAATCAATTCATTGTGCCCACAATATTAATAGGTCTTGTTGAAAAGAGAATAATATTTTTTTCTTAACAGGATTCACACTTTTTGGCATTTGCAGTTTATTTATATAAAAAAATAGTTTTTTTTCCTTTTAAATAATACATCTTTAACCCTTGTAATGAGCTTTGTGCTAGTGACTCCCAAACTAGTTAGCTTTAGGACAGTAGGTGTTAAAACACCCCTACGGACTTATTTTGCTCGGATCTCATATGTTAAAAAGAATAAGTGTTTGATTTCCTTAAGCTTTCTCTTTAACCCATATAACGAACTTTGGACTAGTGACTTCTAGACCAGTTAGCTTTAGGGCAATAAGTGTTAAAACACCCATATGGACTTAATTACTCGAGTTAGAGAGGCTACAAAATCGATCTTATTCACATTTAAAAAAAAAAAAACAAAAATTCAAGTCCTATTGTTTTATGCGAACAATCACTGCTTGTTGAGGCAAGTTGTATGTTTACTAAGTAAAAGTTTGATTATTATTATTATTATTATTATTATTATTATTATTATTATTATTATCATTTTTTAAAACTAAATCGAGCCCTACTATTTTACGCGAACAATCTCTCCTTGCTAAGGTAAAATGTCCGATTACTAAGTAAAAGTTTGTTGTTTTTTTTGGAATAAAAATAAAAATTCAACCCCTTTAAGTGCTACCTCCAACAAAATAGAGAACTGAATATTACAAAATTTTCACTTACAACTCACGATCATATGTTACCGTGTATGTTGATAATACCTGTTAAATAAGCATATAGAAATCAAACTTAACCAATATTATGGAGAATTCACAAATTTTGAATGATTTAAAAATAAAGAAATAAAAATAACTTGTTACGAAACACATTGAGATGCGTCTCATGAGCGAAAATTCCATACACTGCCATCTTTGAACAACAATTCCACCTAATTAGTAAAAATTTATTGTTTGTTTGTGTGTAGTTTTTTTTTTTTAAAACACAAAAGAAAATCAACAAAAAAAAAAAAAATTTGACATATAAAACAACAACAAAACAAAAATAATATAATTTTTTTTTTGTAAAACAACATAAAAATGAAAAAAAAAAACATTTAAAAACACAAAAAAAACTATATAGTCAACTATCACCTCCCCTAACAAAATTGTGATAATGTCCCCAATATTTAAATAAAAAAAGTAGAGTTTAGAAGATATCACCTAATTAATGTGGAAAAGACAATTGAATCAACAATACTATTATTTAACAAAAAAAGTTACAAATTAAGATTCAAGTCCACTCTACGTTTGTTACCATGATCGTTATCTAACTAGTCCAACTTGGAAAGAATTGGGCTAATTCTTGGTTCATAGGCTAACAATTGGTCGACTAATTCATCAGCTTTTCCTATAGTAAGAACAATATATTTTGCCGATTTTGAAATGAACCCGAGTCTTTTAGAATCTTCAAGAAATACTAATAGAAAATCAAAAAAATGATCTATATTAAGTAGTCTAATGAGGTGAATGTTCAAAATTTCCCATGACGCAACTCTGAATATTTCTTCCAAATCATGGTTTATTATTTTAATAAGTCTTTTAGACATTCCTAAGACAATATATTCTTCTCTATTTGATTTTCCGATGAGTTTCTGTCTTCCAAAAATTTTAAGGATGATTACAAACACATAATTGCTTCTTTAATATACGCCATTTGAAACACATCACATTAATCCAAGATTTCCACCACCATATACTAAGTGTATGTTTCTTCCCACCATAACTCTACCTAATTCTTTTGTGGCCTTAACAAATTTTGGATTACACAAATATTAATGACTCTTCGTCTTAAAATTTTTTCCATTTTTGCTCTCCCTTATTTGGATGTGTCAAAGAGAAAAATGATGAGTTGTATTTATAGATCTTGAAAAAGGGTTAGAAATAAAGGGAATAGTATCTGAAAAATGAAAATTGTCAGATGAATAGCAAAATAGATCGTAAAAGTATAAAATGTTAGATATTGTTGGTAAAATTAAATTAAATTAAATTGAAACAATAATTTAAAGTAAAAGAAATCAAAACAATAAAATAAACAATACGTACTCGTAGTTGTGATTGTGGCTCACATCTTCCACTGATTTTACGTACAGTAACGGCTTGAATGCCCTCTATGGTTTGAGGATATGTTTCCCATACAATTTTCTTATAAATTGGAAAACATGGACTTTTAAAGTCAGATTTCAAAGATTGTATTGTTGTCTTTCTTTTTGAAATTATGTAAGTAAATTACGAATCAGTCTATCAAATCCATTATGAGGCGTCTCATGAGTCAATGATATATTATCTAATTATTCTTTACTTAAGCCATCTATAATAAGTTGAATTTTTTCTTCCCGATTATTAGACATCATTCATAAAGAATGACAACGAATGTTGCACATCCAACGTGCGATTTATAACAAACACCTATTTGTTTAGCTTTTCATTTCTGAGCAAATGTGATTTTCTACGAACTGGGTATGTAAGAGATTAATGAATTAAGAAATTTAAGGACACATATATAAGAGATTAATGAATTAAGAAATTTAAGGACACATATTTTAACCATTTCTTTCTTGTAAGGGTTTAATATTTCTTTTTGGGTGGTCGACATGTTCTGACACTATCTTTTAAATGTATTATTGTAACACCCCGTCAAAGACAAGATGCTACCGGCAGGAGACAGAATTGAAATCAAAATTGGATGTTATTTCATGTATTGCCGTGAGTTTGAAGCATGTTGGAATGGATTGATTGTGCTTTAATTTGTGTTGGACATGAATTAGATGTTAAGCATGATTAATTAGATTAATTAGTGTTTTGGAAATACTAGATTAATTAATTAATTGTGTTAATTACACTTCTATTGAATTAATGTGTAATTTGGAATGATATATTAATTTAATTTGTTGTAATTGGGCTAATGGGCTTGGTTAGGCCAAATTTTAGTCTTGGATTATATTTGGGCCTAAACCATTTCCATAAAGTCCAAAATATTACTATTGGGCTTTTAAAAATTTAATTGGGCCTAATGGGCCAAAATTGATTCTATGGCTTAGGGTGATTCCTATTGGGCCTAGGCATTATGGGTTAGATCCATTTTGGCCAAAAGCCCAAGCCTATAGAATTAATTAAAAACCCATTGGACTTTAATTAAATAGTATTGGATACTAATTCGGCCTTTGAGACCCATTAAGATTGGATTTGGAATCCAAGTCTTTAAGGCACATAAATAAGTGTAATTATTTAATTTGGAGTTAAATATGAATTAGTATTGGATATAATTTAAATTGGATTTAAAATTGTAGTTCAATATAATTCAAGAATACTTACTTTGAGTATTTATTCTTAAACGAGTTGGACTAGCGCAAATCAAATCGTTGTTGGAACATTGGATGGTCATTAATTCAAAGATTAATTAATTGGATTAAATTGATTGGATAACATGCTTTGTGTGAATACTTGGATGTATTGTATGAATAATATATATCGGATGAATATTAGAAGGGTGAGGGCAATTTTGGAAATTATTGTAATAAAATTAGAATTTATTAAATTGGACCGGCGTGTCCAGCCTATTATCTCCTTATCTCATTGTATTTCTCTTCTCACCAATTCGCCTTAATGTAAATGAGGTTTCCTTAGAAGTATTATGAAATTGGGTAGAAGTAAGAATAATGATAGCGGGAGAGAGGAAATGGAGAGATTTGTTCTAGGAATAATTTGTATCGTATATCCATACGCATATCATTATTAATTTATTTCGCGCGTTATTATGCTTTTAGAATGCATGTTTAAGGGTGTATAATGAGACATAATTAAAGATAATAAATTGGTTGCCAACACGCGACAAAAACCCTCATTTTATATTAAGCATTTTTTCTTCCATTTAATGATTCTCTCTCAAGATCCAAGATTGACATTGGTTTGTTGGCCAAAGTCAAGACCTTTGTCCATCGCGGATGTGTTTGAATCACGAAAGTTTTGTTCCATATCGTAAGTCTTCGGCAAGTTGTGATTTGTTGGCCAAAGTCAAGATCACTTCTTGTTCATCGATCTCGATTACGAAGCTTTCCCACTGTCATTGGGTCACGCTTAACTGGTTTCATTAAGCTTGTTGAGCCAAAGTCAAGGCTTAGTTGATTCAGAGGAAAAAGGTTAGGAAATATATTGGATATATTTACATATATTCGATATATGTTTCGGACTTGGAGGTCCACCTACTGGATCTAGGAATTGGATGAGATCTTATTGATCTTAGGGATCTACCTAGTTAAATTTTATACAGCTTGTTGGCCAAAGTCAAGGTTGTGTATCTTTTAACGGGATCATAGCCCACTAGGAAACTAGGTTTTCCCGAGTACTCCACAAAGGGTTAGAGGCTCGCCGAAAAATAGTGGGAGGCAAGTATTAAATTTGTAATTTCGTTTAAATACTTGCCAATACACGCTCATTTTATTTTTCGTCATTAATTATTAAATATATTAGTTGGACTAATATTCAATTGTAGTTTTAATTTAACAGTTGGACTGTATTCAAACTACTTCATTTGTAGTTAGTTATATAATTGGATTATAGTAATCAATATATTTGAATGTAACCGATCAATTATAGTTGATTATATAGTTAGACTATAGAAATCATTATATTCGATTATACCTGAAATCGTTGATTAGATAGTTGGACTATTGCAATCAACATGGCTGAAAGATTAGCGTTTAGAACATAATCCTCGGTGAAAATATTTTAAATGACTCTAATTTTCAGATTTGGAATAGAACCTCACGATAGTCTTGGGAACTGAGAAGTTATTCTATTTGATAGAGAAACCTTTCGGTCCTGAGCCCGGAGATGAGTGAATAGTAGAGCATGAGCTTAGGAAGACTCATTGTGATGATAACTGTAGTGCTCAATCCATTATGCACAGCCATAGCTTCTTAAAAGGACATATCCCAAGTTGTCTGCCTAAACTGTGGCAAACGGGGTCACTAGAAGTGTGACTGCCATATGGACAAGGCAGACATGAAGGAAGTGAAGGCGGGACAAGGTTCCGGCTTCAAGTATGTTTTTTATAAAATGTTCACTACTGGTTTTAAAATTAGATTTTTTATACAAGATGTGGTACATAAACATATGTACTGATGTGGGAGATCTGTTGATTAGCAGGACAATGGCTTCAGATGAGATCAACCTGGGAGTTGGAAATGGGACGCGAGTCACCATTTTAGCCGTAGAAACCTAAGTTTTGGAACTGCCCTTGGGGCATGTACTTAAATTATGAGACTGTTAGAGTGTACCTAGTTTGACTATGAACATTTTCTCTGTATCTAGTTTAACCCGTTGCGGGTATACCTTTGTATTTCAAAACACAAGGTGTTTTGTTTATAAAGATGATATTGAGATATACACATTAGATGTGAATAACAACATTTTTATATTTTGAATATAAATGAATCTCAAACATATAACATGACAAACAAAAGCTCAAACTGTATAAATCTGTTGAGACTTAAAAGT
This sequence comes from Zanthoxylum bungeanum, assembly GCA_019454045.1. Taxonomy (NCBI): domain Eukaryota; kingdom Viridiplantae; phylum Streptophyta; class Magnoliopsida; order Sapindales; family Rutaceae; genus Zanthoxylum; species Zanthoxylum bungeanum. Next base: position 61,026 of record SKCR01024958.1, on the reverse strand, counting down.
GGCATTGTTGTCTGGGACACATTAACAAGACTCGTATATCCACACTTTCAAAAAGTGGATACTAGGATGGATTAGATCCTAATTTAAATGATGTCTGCGAATCTTGTTTATTAGGCAAAGTGCCTAAAATACCTTTTTATGGTAAATGTGCAAGTGCCACCGATCTGTAAGCCCTCGTTCATAGTGACATAAGTGGGCCCATGTCTAGCTTGGCTAGAGGTGGATATGAATACTTCGTAACCTTTACGGATGTGGCATCTCGTTACAGTTATGTGTATCTTATGAAACACAAGTCGGAAACTTTTGAGAAATTCAAAGAGTTTCGACACGAAGTAAGAAAACAGACCGGTAAAAGTATTAAAAACATTACGGTCAGACCATAGTGTAAAATACTTAAATATATGAGTTTCAAGATTACTTGAAAGAGTATGGTATTCTTTCATAATGGACTCCTCCCGGGACACCTCAATTTGACGGTGTGTCCCAACGAAGAAACCGAAATTTATTGGACATCGTAACGTTAATGATGAGTCGCTCTAAGCTACCAATTTCCTTCAAGAGATACGCATTGAACAGTGCAAAACTTATTTTGAATTAGGTTACATGAAAATCTCTTAGACAGACTTCATATTAGATATGAACAGGAAAGAAATCAGGTTTCTCATTTTTGAAGATTTGGGAATGCTGGGCATATGTTAAATGTTTGGATGGTACAAAACTAGAACCCAAATCCGATAAGTGCTTATTTGTAGGTTGTCATAGGGAAACCAAAGAATATTACTTATAAAACTCACAAGAGAATAATGTAATTGTTACTCTCCATGCGGTTTTCCTAAGAGGAATTCCTGTATGCAGTGGTAAGTGGGAGGAAAGTAAAACTCGATGAAAAATCAGAGTAATACTATTCCAGGCACCGAGTTTTCACGGAACACCAACAGTTCATCAATGATGAAACTATACCAATAATCTTCGAATACATAAGAACCGCGTAGGTCGGAGAGAGTCAGAAAACAACCTGGGAGGTATGGGTTTCTGATCTCACCTCATATAGATATCAATCTTATTGAGAAAGATGAACCGACTATGTATGAGGAAGTGATACAAGGTATCGGCTCCTTTTATGGCAAAGTGCCATGAAGTCCGAAATGGATTCCTTGTATACCAACTAAGTTTGGACACTAGTTGATGTACCAGAAGGCATTGTGCCTATTGGTACTAAATGAGTCTTCAAGGAAGACATACATGGATGTCAACATATAAATGTACACAGCTAGGCTTGTACAGAAAGGGTATCGTCAATGATATAGTGTCAACGATGAAACTTTTTCACATGTTGCCATGATTAAATCCATTCGGATAATGCTTGCTTTAACTGCATATTTCGTTTAGGAGATATGACATTTGGACGCAAAAACCGCTTTCCTTAAAGGAAACCTTTTGGAGGATGTTTATATACAACATCCTGAAAGTTTTGTCGTGCCAAAACATGCAAATAAGGTTTGCAAGTTGAATCGATCCATTTATGGATTGAAGCAATCATAGCGTTCTTGGAACCAATGTTTTGATGAGATCATAAAGGTATATGATTTCATTCAAAACGAAGATGATTCTTGTGTATATAAGAAGGTTAGTAGGAGCACACTGATAGTGAATGTCCTATACATTTATGATGTATTGCTTCTCGGCAATAACATTCCTATGCTATAATCGGTGAAAGCTTAGTTTTCATTAAAATTCTCCATGGAATACCTGGGAGAAGCAGGCTTTATTCTAGGAATAAAGATCTACTGGAATAGATCCAGAAAGCCACTAACACTCTCTCAGTGTTCGTACGTTTTGATATGTACGTTGTTGGTTTCTAAAGCTGTCCCAAGATCTTTCAAGCATAAAAAACATGTGAATACATTAAAGAAGTATGGCGGAATCATACTTACAATGAGCGGATTATGGATGCATCAAATTCAAAAATTTCTTCTCCAAGGTTCGGCCAAGGTGGTCTTTGATTAAGATGAACAAACTCCAAGCTTTAAGAGGATTCCAAGCTCTTATATTGGTTTCCCTATCACCTTTGAATGATTCCTTGTTGGTGCTAGCCTTAGATGATTTGCAACAAATCTTCTTCTTCTTCCTTCTTGTTCACAGCAATGGAAGAAAATGGGGAGAAAGTTTTGCTTCTCAAAACCGAGAGGGAGAGAGAAAATGTGAGTGAATTATTTTGATTTCAAAAATCCAAAAGAAAGATATACCAAATGTTTGGTATTAGTCTTTCAATCATTACACACAAAATGTGTAATACAAGTCACCTTAATTCTTTCACCAAAACCCATCACCAAAAAACAACTTAAGGTGACAAGTGATGTGACAAGTGATGTGACAAGTGGGCCCCACTTGATTCAAAATCCGAGTAGAACCGCGACACATCCCGGGCTCGGGTTCGCTAATTTCGAATTAACGAATTTTCCGTTGCGAGGTAATTAAATGAAATTTAATTAAATAATTATGCCAAGGAAAATCACTATTCACGTCGCTAGTGAATTAATTCTAAATTAACTCGTTTTCCCGAAATAAAACCTAATTTTAATTCCGCGTCGGAATCTAATTTCGTTTAATATATCAAATATATTATTTTTTCGATTAATTCCGAATTAATCGTTCTCTCTCTTCAAATAGTATTTTATCCTAGATAAAATCTATCTGTAATTAATCACAGATTAATTATGCTCAAATCATACGTCATCGGTGAATCTTCGGGAAGGGACCCATGAGATCCCAGGATATGTTGGAAGTAAATTCGTTCGTCCGACTATCCGAACACGTACGTACCTCGTACTACATTTTTACCGATTTACGAGACATGGTTGGCTTCTAGCAAAGCACCGTGCCTACCCAATTCTCCAAAAATATTATTAATGGAATATATAATCTATATCAGGCATAGTATATATAGTATTGCGTATTGCGATCCAGTATCGGATGTCACATGCAAGGCCTGGGGCTGGAATAGTGTCTGCCACGTACGAAACATATATCGGATTACTAGCAACTAGTCTCTTTAATCGGATAATCGTGACCTTGTCATATTATCCCGATGGTTGCAACCATTTAGAGTACCAGTTTTGTATCCCTGCGTGATCATCATCTCCATATGACTGAAGTGATACTTCCATCTTGATATCACACCCAATACACTATGATTCTCAATAAACCCAGAAGAGGCGTACACAGAACCTGTTAAAGTCCTGGACGACCAAAACTAAAGCGTATTAATTGTCGCAAGTACTAGCAATGTAAGTCTCAGGATAAGACCAAATACACCTACCCTGATGCGGACTCCCATAGACACATAGTCATACTACCAATGGGATTCCGCGGGGTCTATCCAGAGCGAAGCTGTTTTCGTACCATCGGTAAACACAACCTCCTATCACACTTGTATAAGTATCCAATACTTAAATATATGAGAACTATGTCGTTACGCTTCCATAACACGCACAAGTGCGATACTAGTCTATTCCGCATTATTGATGTCCAGTCTTGATAATACTACGACTAGAGATATTTAATGATTAAACCTTTATGGATTGATACTGTCTCATATATTATAATCCGGAACTAATCATATGGACTTTTATCATTTATATATTTAAGTAATCAAATTACAAAATGATAAAATGCAATTTCATTGCTACATAATTAATTTGTACAAAAATCACAATGTCTTTTACAAATAGTGACGCTATGGGTCATAATTGTCTAGCATACGTGACCTGATGTCTCATATGCTTTGAGCATATGTAGACACAATCAGGCCAATCCAGGTGATGGTCACTGGATTGAAGTTAAGAACATCATTGAGTATCTTGGATGAACCAAAGAGAACTTGAGGTGATTGGGCTCACCGCTGCAATTTTCCAAATCTATAAAAATGATTGTAAGTCGCAATAAGGGTATATATTTAGTTTGAATAACGGAACAGTGAGCTAGAAATCTTCAAAGCAAGATACTATAGCCGAATAAATAACAAAAGCAGAACATTGCTGCAGCTGAGGCAGCAAAAGAAGCATTTTTGAATCTATAAAATTCCTAATTAGATTAGGAGTAGTTCTGTTAGTAGCAGGGCTGGGCTACAGCACAGGCTAAAGAATCGCGGTCTCATCAATGATCCAAGTATGTACTTCAACTATTTCATCAGATTCGTAAGATCATACATCGTGGCGATGTGATGATCGAATAAATCGCATCAGATGATAACCTTGCAAATCAGCTGAAGAAAGTTGTTTCTCAGCAGAAGTTTAAGCAACATGTACATAGTTCAGGTGTTAGACACTTGAGTGATTAGCTATAGGCCAAGTGGGAGATTGTTGGACAATTATGACCCATAGCATCACTATTTGTACAGAACATGGTGTTGTTGTACAAATTAACTATGTGACAAAGGAAATTGCTCTTTTATCATTTGTAATTGGATTACCTAGATATATAAATGATAAAAGTCCATATGATTAGTACCAAATTAATAAATACGAGACAATATTAATCCACGTAAGGTTTAATCATTAAATATCTCTAGTCATAGTATTATCGAGGCTGGACATCGATAATGCGAAATAGGCTAGTATTACACTTGTGCGTGTTATGGAAGCGTAACGACATAGTTCACATATATTTGGGTATTGGATACTCATGTAAGTGTAATAGGAGGTTATATTTACCGATGGTACGGAAACAACTTCACTCTGGATAGACCCCTTGGAATCCCATTGGTAGTATGACTATGTGTCTATGGGAATCCAAATCAAGGTAGGTGTATTTGGTCTTAACCTGAGACTTGTGATGAGTGGTATTTATATCACTATTTCCCACTCATTTAACTTAATATTTTGTATAGTTTCTTGAGTTTTATGAACGTTTTGATGTGTTTTATTGTTATTTTGCAGATAAATAAAGTTTGGACAGCACTGGAGGCAATTTGGGGCAAAACCGGACAAAAATGCGTCAACAGGGATATTTTCGTCTTTTGCGCGTCGCGACGCTAGATCACTGCGCGCCGCGACGTCCACCGTGTGCCGGTTCTGCTAAAATGCACCATGGTCAATGGGTCAACAATTTGAAAAGTTTGACTTTGCTAAAATGCGCCGTGCCACGTGTCATCATCATATGCTGCCGACACTCAGACTTGACACGTGTCGCCTCGTCATCAGCCATGTCATCGGTCAACGAGTCAACTTCGCCATGTGTCAAGCCACGTCATCAGACACGTCACAAGGTCAACAGAGTCAACGTGCCACGTCAGCCTCAGCCAATCAGAGCTTGACACGTGTCGCCACGTGTCACAATCCTATTGTGCCGACAAGTCAACAGTCAGCCGCCTCGCCACGTCAGCGCCACGTCATCGCCACGTCATCAATGACGTCATCACAATAATTGAGAATTAGCCGCCTTGACACGTGTCCCATGTACAGTTAGCCGCCTCGCTACGTGTCGCCGTATCATTGTGCCACGTCGACAAATTGCGCGTCGCGACTCTGGGTGACTTGGCGTCGCGACGCCCGAACAGTTCCTGAACAGTGAAAAACTTTTCCTATAAATTCAGCGCGAAATTTCATATTTCAATATACCTTTCTCTCTCTTGATTTCTCTCTCTAGAGAGAGTTTCTCTCTCTAGAATTTTTATTTTTATTTTTTAGTTTTTTTTATTTTAGTTTTGTAAATAATTTTAATTACTTTTTGTAATAATAGTAATTTAATTTTTACTTTTTACAGTTTTTACTATTCACCATGTTGAAGTAACTTTTTCAGCTAGGGTGAAAGGTAATTCTTTTACTGTTGCTATTTAGATTAATCTCCCTTAAAAATAATATATTCACTATTTAAAATATTGACTTAATAAGGAATACCGCTATATTGGTCGGTTGGTAATTTAATTTTAATTTGTTTTAAACCTGACTAATCAAGGATACCGCCAGACTGGTCGGTTGGTAAATTTATTTTTGGTTCCGCCTTAATGGCTGGTTGGACTTAATTTGACTTAATCTGGATACCGCCAGACTGGTCGGTTGGTAAATTTAACACAAGTTTATATATTATTTTATGGGAGATATCTAAATTAGTAGTAGTAAAAGTAATTCTTTTTACCTTAGCATTTTATTTTATTTTATTTTTCTTTTCAGTATTTTTATGTCTTTTATTTTTATGTTTTTATAGTCCTAGTTATGTGTTAGTTAATTAGGGGTTGTGATAACTTTTAATATCACCGGTTTATAAGGGATTATTTTATAGTTGGGTAATTTACAGGTTTATTTATTAAGTCTTAAGCTTAATGCTTCTTGTTGTCTGATCACCAATAAGATTGATATGGTAAATCTAAAATGAACTAGACATAGGGATTTTAGGTTTCAGCCTTAGATTTAATAGCCCACGATCTTCCTTGAGGATAGATAACCCTTTAATAGATTTCCTTACAGGATAGGAATATACCTGTTGGGGGCGGGGTAGCCATAATTGGAACTTAAACTTAATGAATCCAGGTAATGTGGTTGACATAGGAATATGGTTCAATTGGGTTATACTGGGTATTTGTAGTTGACCATCGGAAGAGGCTTTTACATAATTTAGTGTTCCAGGTTAGTAAACTGATTTATTACACAAACACAAATTAATCACTTCATCTTTTAAATGATATTAAAAGAATTCACAACCTTAATATCTTTTTATCTGTTATTTTCCTTAGTATTTTCTTTTATCTTTTTATTTATTTAGCAAATCTTCAATCAACCAAATCAATCAAGCAATCAATTCTATTCTCCCTTTAATTAGATATTTGTAAATAAATAGATTCAACAATTAATAACAATAGTAGGAATTAAGTCCTCGTGGGATCGATATTATTATACTACTTGAACGATACGTGCGCTTGCGTTATACGTGTGTGTTTACGCCGGTCAAGTTTTTGGCGCCGTTGCCGGGGACTTATATTTCTTGAGTTATTAATTTTGAAGCTATCTAATTTACTTGTATCTAATTTTCTTTATTTTTATCTGTAATTTTTAGTTCTTCCTTTTGATTTCAGGTGACTTAAAATGGAACATTACTGGGAGATTGAAAGATTACGTGCTTTACAAGAAGATACACCCAACATCTGGGAGCAACAGTCCGGTTTTCTGAGGCCTGTTGTCCAGCCCAATGATTATCACTGGATGCCAGAATCAAACAATACTACATTTGCTCAACAGAACGAAATGTGGAGATGTGACATATGTAATGGTGACCACCCAAGCGATTATTGCGAATACAACTACCATCCAGGGTGGCAGAATTATCAAGATCCTTCATGGTACGAAGAACCATCACATTTCACAGAAGCACATCTTCCATCTTATCCACCATCTTCCTTCGATCCTTATCAAGAACAAGAATCATTAGAGGAAGATCAATTGATTCACATGTTCAAGGAACAGACAGCTCAATTTGATGCACAAGTTCAGAGTAACACAGAATCCATACAGAGAATGACAGATCAGATCAGACAATTAACAGAAAACCAGAACTATATACCTCAAGAACCATTTTCAGATGACACTGATGAAGCCTTCGAGTACCAATCATTTCAGAATGACATTTCAACAGACGAGGAGGCTGAACAGTATCAACAACCAGAGGTATCAGTTCAGGAACTTGAACCGGCAAAGTCTCGATTTGATTTCTATTATTCAGATTCTGACGAGGATGAAACTGAAATATTTGTACCAACTGCAATATCAAAATTGAGGATGACATTCTGTGTCCTCAAAACGAAGATCTTGGAGATTCCATTTCACAAATGTTTGAAGAAGATCAACTTGAGCCATCCAATCCAGTCATATCAGAGGATGAAGACCTAAAATCTAACATTTCTTTTCATTCTCAGGTTGACAATTTTGAAACATGTATTTCACAGATGACAGATGAAGAACTAAATACAGAAATTTTAAAATACATCTGTGAAGAAAATGTGGAGCAAGAAACAGATCAAATGGAGGAGCAAATGTCTAAACTTAATAAAGATCCAGAGCATTCAGGAAAAACATCGCTGTATTGGGGAGTACAAATCAAAGATATCACCCAGAAGCTTGACAGAATGGAACTTCCATTCCAAGTCAAACACCATACGAGACCTCCTAATTTTCTTTCTTCTTTTCAGGAACCACTGGAGCAAAAAAGATTAAAAAGGTGGAACGAGCACTGAATGAGACAAAATTCTTTTTGCCACTTTACCGTTGGAAGAGACCATTCAAAAGCAACGCTCACGGGATTGTCTTTAATCGGACATCCAAAACGACATTGAAACCTCCTTAACATATGGATTTCAGTCACGTCTGGCTGAAGACGAAAAATTTAGCGCTAGCAGGGAGGCAACCCATGCAATTTGTTGTAATTTATTTTTCATATTTTGTGTGAACTTTTTAATTTTTTTATGTTAGTTTTGCAGGAAAAATAAAAACGGAATTTTTCAGAACAAGAAAGGCAGTGCAAGCGGGATTTTCAAAATAAAAATTTGACAAAATCACGAAGATACAAAGTCAATCCAGAAAAGCCGGCCAAGTAAGGAGACATCTTTTGGGACGCGTCCCTATGGATTTATCTGTCGCAAGACATGGTTTTGCCAAAAAAAAAAAAAAAAAAAAAAAAAAAAAAAAAATCCCGAGTCAGAACCCTAACCCTAAAAGACCGAGTGTCGCGACGCTAGGCAATTTTTGGCGTCGCGACGCTGACTCAAAAGACAGGACATAAACAGAGGCGCGGCAGCATCTCCTTTCACTCTTCATCTTCTTCATCCTCAACCAATCACCTACCAAAAACCAGAAACCCATCTTCATCACCAGCCGCACCTACAACCGAACCACCATCAAACCAAGATCCACCCCTTGCCGTGACCAAAACCCACCGAGAGCCATCCTTGCCGTGAGCAAGTCTTCACCAACCGAGATCCAGCCACCTCCAGCCGAGATCCACACCGAGAAGCACCAACCGAACCACACCACCTCGCCGAGAGCCAAACCATCCATCACCATCAAAACCAAGCTTCGCCAAACCCACCGAGAACTTCCACAGAAACCCAATCGCCGAGCCCATCAAAACCGATCTTCATCAACCACTCACGACCGAACAAAGCTGAGAGATATCGCCGAGATCTAATCACCGAGACCAAACCGAGACTACCCAATCGCCACTGTCTCGCCTGAACCAAACCACACAAGTCGCACCATTGCCGGATCTCCAACCCGAAACCGCAAAAACCGACAAAGTCAACCCATCATCACTGCCGTTCAGCCACCCCACCAGAAACCCAAGACGAGATCTACCAGAAACCAGAAACCCACCTTTGCCGAGCCAGATCTGCCGTGAACCTCACCACCGAGAGACAACCAACACCCAAACCGAGAACCAGAAGCCGAGCCACCTAGACCCAACCCACAACCAAGTCACAACCAATCCGTATCCTCACTGCCAAAATCAAAACTAATTTTACGGTAATGATTTGATAAAAATTTGATTTGGTAATTGGGTAAACTAAAAAAAAAAAAAATTTGAATTGTGATTTGGTTGATTATGACTGTGGATTGGATTACGAAGTGTTGGATGGTTGAAATTGATTCGTAGTAATTGGGGGCGAAGAAATTGAGTTTGATATTTGGAGTTTGTTTGTGGCATTTGGTAGATTTAGGTTGTATTGGATAATCAAAAATTCAGGGGAGACTCTGTCGAATTTTTCTGAAAAATACCAAAGTTGGGATTTGATTGGTGATAATTTTTTAGGGTGAATTTTGGGGAAATTTTGAGTTTTTAGAAGTGATTCTGCCAAAATTTTTAATGAAAAATGGTCAAATGGCAATTGTGGTAAGAACCGTAATTTGGGCATAAATCGTAATCGGTAATTTTTCCTGTAAAATTTCAGCTGACCAGGTATTATCCTTCTAACTCTTCTTCTACTGTTTAAGACATTGGGGACAATGTCTCATTTAGGTTTGGGGGAGGGAATTAGTTGATTAGTACCTTGTTTTTAGTAGTATGTTATTTTATTTTAAGTCCAAAATTTTTCGAAAAATACAAAAAAATTGAAAAATTTTCAAAATTAAAAAAAATATTTTGCATATTTTGTGTTTTTAATTTGACTAAAAAGGTGGAATTGGTAAAAGATAGCCGAGTAAGGAATTTCCACTCCTGAGACGTATCTCAAACCTATTTCGAAATAAGTTAATTTTTGTTTATTTCATTTTGAATTATTTAATTTGTGAATTCTCCATAAATCTGACTAAAATGAATCTTCATATGTTCAGTTGACAGGTATTATGAACTTACATGGAAACATACGGACATGAGCTAAAATTGAAAAGTTTGTAATATTCCGTGCTATAGTTTAATTGGAGGAAGCATCTCTAAATAGTGATGGAGTAAAAAAAAAAAAAAAAAAAAAAAAAAAAAAACGTCCGAGATCCGAGTTATTAAGTCTGTTAGGGTGTTTTAATACCTAGTGCCCTAAAACCAACTGGTTTGGGAGTCATTGGCCCAAAGCTCGTTACATGGATCGAAGATGCTGCAAAAATATATATATCTGAAGTCTGAGTAATTAAGTTCGTAGGGGTGTCTTAACACCTGGTGCCCTAAAGCCAACTGGTTTGGGAGCCACCGACCCAAAGCTCGCTACATAGACGGAAGGTATTGTATAAAAATAAAAATAGAGAAAAAATCAAAAGGAAAAAATCAGAAAAATCAGAAAAATTATTCCATTGCTACAAAAAAGGTGTGAAATCTGATAGAACTTTAGGACAAAAATATTACTCTCTTATCAACTGCACTTATGACTGTTGTGGGCAAAAATGAGTTAATTAATATTCTGTTGGCTGTATATATGGAGAATGGTAAAAACAATCGGAGAATTTACTTATTCGGTAATTTAGAAAGAAACAAAACAATTAGTAACTTTGAGTAGAATTTTCACCTGATTAGTCACTAACTTTCTTTCTTTTCTTTTCGCTTGTCTTTTTGCTTTTGTGTGCATTATTTTTATTAACTTTTTACTTTTGTAAAAATGTTTGTGGGTATCATTGCTGTAAGCCCTCACGAGACTACACTCGTCCACTAGGGACACCTAGGGGTTTAAAGGCTTGTTGCATATGCTAAATGCAACCGTGATCCCTACGAAAGTGGCTTAGTTAAATTTTATTATGTTATTTTATTTTGTATTTTGCTCGAGGACTAGCAAAATGTTAGGTTTGGGGGTGTGATGAGTGGTATTTATATCACTATTTCCCACTCATTTAACTTAATATTTTGTATAGTTTCTTGAGTTTTATGAACGTTTTGATGTGTTTTTATTGTTATTTGCAGCAGATAAATAAAGTTTGGACAGCACTGGAGGCAATTTGGGGCAAAACCGGACAAAAATGCGTCAACAGGGATATTTTCGTCTTTTGCGCGTCGCGACGCTAGATCACTGCGCGCCGCGACGTCCACCGTGTGCCGGTTCTGCTAAAATGCGCCATGGTCAATGGGTCAACAATTGAAAAGTTTGACTTTGCTAAAATGCGCCGTGCCACGTGTCATCATCATATGCTGCCGACACTCAGACTTGACACGTGTCGCCTCGTCATCAGCTGTCATCAATCAACGAGTCAACTTCGCCATGTGTCAAGCCACGTCATCAGACACGTCACAAGGTCAACAGAGTCAACGTGCCACGTCAGCCTCAGCCAATCAGAGCTTGACACGTGTCGCCACGTGTCACAATCCTATTGTGCCGACAAGTCAACAGTCAGCCGCCTCGCCACGTCAGCGCCACGTCATCGCCACGTCATCAATGACGTCATCACAATAATTGAGAATTAGCCGCCTTGACACGTGTCCCATGTACAGTTAGCCGCCTCGCTACGTGTCGCCGTATCATTGTGCCACGTCGACAAATTGCGCGTCGCGACTCTGGGTGACTTGGCGTCGCGACGCCCGAACAGTTCCTGAACAGTGAAAAACTTTTCCTATAAATTCAGCGCGAAATTTCATATTTCAATATACCTTTCTCTCTCTTGATTTCTCTCTCTAGAGAGAGTTTCTCTCTCTAGAATTTTTATTTTTATTTTTTAGTTTTTTTTTTTTTATTTTAGTTTTGTAAATAATTTTAATTACTTTTTGTAATAATAGTAATTTAATTTTTACTTTTTACAGTTTTTACTATTCACCATGTTGAAGTAACTTTTTCAGCTAGGGTGAAAGGTAATTCTTTTACTGTTGCTATTTAGATTAATCTCCCTTAAAAATAATATATTCACTATTTAAAATATTGACTTAATAAGGAATACCGCTATATTGGTCGGTTGGTAATTTAATTTTAATTTGTTTTAAACCTGACTAATCAAGGATACCGCCAGACTGGTCGGTTGGTAAATTTATTTTTGGTTCCGCCTTAATGGCTGGTTGGACTTAATTTGACTTAATCTGGATACCGCCAGACTGGTCGGTTGGTAAATTTAACACAAGTTTATATATTATTTTATGGAGATATCTAAATTAGTAGTAGTAAAAGTAATTCCTTTTACCTTAGCATTTTATTTTTATTTTATTTTTCTTTTCAGTATTTTTATGTCTTTTATTTTTATGTTTTTATAGTCCTAGTTATGTGTTAGTTAATTAGGGGTTGTGATAACTTTTAATATCACCGGTTTATAAGGGATTATTTTATAGTTGGGTAATTTACAGGTTTATTTATTAAGTCTTAAGCTTAATGCTTCTTGTTGTCTGATCACCAATAAGATTGATATGGTAAATCTAAAATGAACTAGACATAGGGATTTTAGGTTTCAGCCTTAAGACTTAGATAGCCCACGATCTTCCTTGAGGATAGATAACCCTTTAATAGATTTCCTTACAGGATAGGAATATACCTGTTGGGCGGGGGTAGCCATAATTGGAACTTAAACTTAATGAATCCAGGTAATGTGGTTGACATAGGAATATGGTTCAATTGGGTTATACTGGGTATTTGTAGTTGACCATCGGAAGAGGCTTTTACATAATTTAGTGTTCCAGGTTAGTAAACTGATTTATTACACAAACACAAATTAATCACTTCATCTTTTAAATGATATTAAAAGAATTCACAACCTAATATCTTTTTATCTGTTATTTTCCTTAGTATTTTCTTTTATCTTTTTATTTATTTAGCAAATCTTCAATCAACCAAATCAATCAAGCAATCAATTCTATTCTCCCTTTAATTAGATATTTGTAAATAAATAGATTCAACAATTAATAACAATAGTAGGAATTAAGTCCTCGTGGGATCGATATTATTATACTACTTGAACGATACGTGCGCTTGCGTTATACGTGTGTGTTTACGCCGGTCAACTTGCATCGCTAATACTTGCGACAATCAATATACTTTGCTTTTGGTCTTCTGGGGCTTTAACAGGTTCTGTGTACGACTCTCTGGGTATACTGAGAATCATAGTGTTTTGGGTGTGATGTCAAGATGGAAGTATCACTTCAGTCATATGGAGATGATGATCACACAGGGATACAGAACTGGTTCTCTATGTGCTATAGCCATCGGGGAAGTATGACTAGGTCATGACTTTCCAATCATAAAGAGACTAGTTGCTAGTGATCCGATATATGCTTCATACGGGGCAGACACAACTCCAGCCCCAGGCCTAGCATGTGACATCCGATACTGGATCGTAATGCGCAATACTACGTATACTACGTCTGACAAAGATCTTGTATTCCGTAGAAGAATATTTCTGGAGAATTGGGTAGGCACGGTGCTTTACTAGAAGCCAACCATGTCTTGTAAATCGACAAGTACGTGGTACCGGGTACGCACGTATTCGGATAGTCTGATGATCGTATTTACTGACAACATATCCAGGGATCTCTTGGGTCGCATCCCAAAGATTCACCAATGATATTTGACATGAACAATATTAATATGGGATTAATTAAGAGAGAGAGAATTAATCTGAGATTAATTACGGCAAGAATTAATCTGGGATTAATTATCAGAGAAAGAATTAATCTGGGATTAATTCGACTAAAAGAGAGTACACGATTAATTTGGAATTAATCGGCAAAGTAAATTTAATAGTTAACTTGGATTTTACAATTTAATTTATTTATTTATCTGGGATAAAAATCGGATTGAAGAGAGAGAACTATTAATTTGGAATTAATCGATTAAATGATATATTAGATATATTAAATGAAATCGGATTTCAAAGCGGAATTAAAATTGGATTTTAATTCAAGCGAACGAATTAATTTAGAATTAATTCGTAAGCGAGTTCCGTAATAAATTTGCGAGGCATTATTATTTAATTAAATTAGATTTAATTACGTTGCGACGAAAAATTCATTTATTCGAAATAAACGAACCCGAGCCCGAAGTGTGTAGTCTCACCCAACTTGAATTTTGAATTTAAGTGTGGGACCCACCAACTTACATCACTAGTCAATCCAGTTGATGGAAGTGGTTGTGAGTATTTAAAGGAAACTTATACAACACACTTTGACTTTTCCTTTTTGGAAAAATTAAAAATCAATTAAAATGATTTTTTGGAAAATCATTTTCTCTCTCTCTCTTTGGCCGAGTGGCCACTGCCTGCTTCTTTTTGCATTTTGGCCGTGAGCCATATTGCGTTTCTTTTGAAGAATTACAATTGGCCTTTCATTATGAAATGGTCGAATGAAAGAAAGAAAAGCAATTTGCTTCTTCTTATTGAAGATTGGCCGAATGGCCTTTGACCTTTTAATTTGGCCGAATGGCCATGACTTTAAAAGGAACCGATTGCTTCCCTCTCCCTTGGACAAATTTGCTTCTCATTGGGAGATAAAATTTATTCCATTTTGTTCTTGCTAGCACATAAAGGAGTCAAGTGAAGGTGATAGGGATACTCACCCATGAGCTTGAAAGCTTCAACATCCATGAAAAGTTTTGAACTCAACCGATCAATGTAAGTTAATTCCGCAAACTTCTTGATTTTATTCACACACGAATCACGCTTAGAGATCCCGTAGCATGTCTAGGACACTAACATCCTCGTGCAACCAACAACGAAGCTCAAATAATAATCAATACACCAAAGAACACATCATTAAAAAATACTTACATACATGCACATATATCACATAACACAAACTTATCATACGATTTCTCATAAACAAGCTCATACATGACAAACACCCCGAGTCATCATCCAAATACACATATATATACATATGAATATACACATTACTATTAATTCAAGTGCAACAACTATCATACCTTTCACTTATAAATTATGCATACATAGTTTTAGAATTTTTATCTAGAAACCTTTGATACATAAACTTATCAGTTCAACATATTCATCATAAACATATAATTTCACTCACGTACCTTGACCATTCAACCTCTATACAGACAAATCTTAGGTATTAGTTAACATCAAACTTATCCAAAAACCATTCATATACACGTGTTTACACAAATTCAGAAATCATAACTCATTCATTTTACCGATCTTATACACTCAAGTTATACATATCTTATCGTCACATAAATATGCAATTTTGTATATCCATACTCATATATTGCTTACAAATATGCATATTCAATACAAGTTCATAAAGTTACATACCTGAACACATGCATATAGACATTAACATCATCGAATATTTCATTTCATATCATGGTAATAATCAAAATTCATACATGTGGTGGTCGATTATCTTAACTGTACATAATCTTGAACTTTGAACTTAAAACCGTCTCTTAACTATCCTCGTCTTATCCTAAACACTTCAATCACACACACACACACATATATATATATATATATCATAATTCAACAAATCAAGTACTTAACGCATGAGTTACTTACCTGGCTTCGCGAGCGCTTTAGGTACTAGTCAAATCGATATTTCGAGGGCATAAACGAACTCCCAATGATCCCAACACTTCACAAAGTAAACTAAAGTTAAATAATCATCAATCATATAATCTATCATCAATACATATCAAAAACAGAAAAATCAAGCCCATCTCTACACATCATCAAATTTGGCCAAGGGCAATTTTAATCATCTTTAAAGTTTTCATCACAATAGAATATTATACAAGCTAAAACATCATCTGAACACATGAAATAACATAATAATTGTTCCCAACACTAAATATCATGTGCATGAATTATTGCCCAATCATTTCAACCAATCTCTAACCATGACTAAACAATTTCGGACAGACATTCTTGCATCTCCACAATTACTACTTTCATCATTTCCTCATACTTAAATATTTACCAAACTACAATTCTAAACCCAACCTTATCAAACTCACGTCACACCTCCAACCTTTGACATCATATGACACTAACTATCATATGTTAAAGGCATAATAACTCAACTACATCTCGTACTTTTGTTGGAAGCCTCGCAACCTCAAGCCCTAATAATACAATCCATAAAGCCTTTGCATCAACCACACTTCCAACATAAAAGGAATTACTACATTACTTACATCATCACCAAGAAAAGAAAGAAAGGAAAAAAAAACCTACTCAAACTTTACTTATAGAATTCAGCCAAGGAGTATATATACACCATTTTATTTTCTCAACACCAAATCAATACAACTCAACTCAAAACGTCATCATATGCATAATTCATCATCATTCATCAAATAAAAGGACAAAAACAATCCTTATAAGATATCCAAATCCAGCCCGCCCTTAGGGGAATAAAACTTTGGGCATTCAACTAAACAGATCTAATCCATGCTTAAAACATCATAAAACACATAAACCATCATCATTTAATCATCACAAACACAAAACAACATTCCCTATATCAATTAAAAATTTGGCCAGCCCATTTTATAAGAGGAAAATTGGTTATTTCCAAAATGTAAGCTTAATCCATATGAATATAGTCATGAAATACATAAAAATGGGTCCTAACTACTGTAATTAGGCCAAAGTGCAAAGATGAAGAATTATGACTAATGGGCTACGAATTTAGGGATGAAAAATCTATTCTAAAATCTGAGAAAATAAGAAAATAAAAAGAATGGAAGCTTACATGGATGAAAAATGAACCATAAGCCTTCAAACTTTGCTTGAGAAATGGAGAAGAGCATACAAATCTAAAATGGCGTGAAGGAAGAGCTTCTTTTGTTCCTCACATTTTTTTAGCTTTTGTGAGGGAGAGAGTGAATATTAGAGAGTTTATATAGTAAGGGATTGATTTTTGTTGTTAAAGGAATGGTCTAAAGTGATGCCACATATCAAAAATCAAATCAGTCCACGAAATCACTATTCATCTGAATTTTGAGTTGTGTTTTCGACATGTTTCTGGCCTGAATTTGGGAATTTGTTCAACATAAAAGTTGTAGTTCTTGGTCTGAGCTTTCAGACGATATAAAATTATTGAAAATCGGACATTGTATAAAAATATTACAACTCCAAAACCGAAACTGTCCGGATAGCATTAAAATTTAAATACATAGCGAAACTGAAAAATTTTCACTTCGTGTTCCGAAAATAAATTATATAAGTAATAACATTCTAATGATGCATGTTTGAATGCTAATGATGTCACGCAACACACGAATAAATTTTGAAATTGTACGATGAAAATCAGACTGTTACATTCTCCCCTATTTATAAAACTTTCGTCCTCGAAATTTCCTTGTCCTTATGTCTAATTTATTCGGAACTGAATGCTCGTATATGACAATCTTATCCGTATTCAAAAGTTAGTTTATTTTACACCTTTTCGAAAGTTACGTATTTCACACACCAATACAAACTATACTATTTCAAAATAACACACATCGAATCATACATTTTATACCAATAACACATCAATCTTATCATCTCAATTCACACTCCTCCATAGAAACACTCCCAAACCATTTTACACTCATCCATCAATAGAAAAAGAAAGTAAAATATGGATTTTATATAGCCAATCAAATACATCGTCCAAAACGAAGAACATAACACATGTTCGTTACACACAATCTAATGCGGTATCAAAATGGAAAATTAACACGAATTTCATACTATCTATTTCATCCACAATATAAAACGGGACTCATTCATTTCACATCATATCATTCTACATCATATATGTAAATGACATCAATATCAAAATTTATATACGTACATATCCCATCGCACATACAATTTTGTATGGCTGACAAGACATACATCACGATTACAATCATCAAAAAGGTTCATGACTAACTATAAGATTACGTACGTATTCTCATTATAAACATAATCTTTTATATCAACCAATACATCCATTGTCACGGCCAGAAGTGACCCATAATCATAGTGCTATTATGATGTTGATAGTCTGAAAACTGTCAATCTCTTTCATCATCCAAAATAGAAAACGTAAAACGATATCTTTATCATTTCGAAAATACATTTTAAAAACTCTTTATTGTAAACAAATTCAGTTTCAAAATCCATTATCTTATATCAATATCGAGCATCCAGCATAACTCACTGAATGAAACATAACCAAGCGCCCAATGCCCAAATCGAGCACACAAATAAGACAATGAATGAAACAATCCCATGTCGACAGAGGGTCGGATCGGCCCACTGCAGTTAGGCAAACCCCTATACAAACATCTCGACGGAAACATATCATATTAAATTATAAAACTGTAAAAACCATATACAAGCACGGTGACAGAAACATATGGTATCGTCTAATATCATAAACAATGTCGAAATGCATCAAAATAAAAATGTAATTATTTTGAAATCATTCCCCCCCCCAAAAAAAATATAAATATGTATAAATGAAAAATAAATCTTTAATGCAAACCTTTCAATATACATATTGATCATCCATTGTTCAGTCGCGTGCATAGATCGGACAATGTACGGACCATGTTGACAGAGTAGTGGGCCATCAATTTTCCGAAGGTATGGACACCATAACAAGCGCCCCGGCCAAGCCAAAACGAAACATATACAAGAGCCACGCAGGGTCAAAAATATAAAATTATCAAGCACCGTGACAGAAACAGATTTTTGAGCGTCTTGACGGAAAAATGTTTTACATTTTAACAACATCAAAATTATTTTCGAGCACCGAGATGGAAATATATTATCAAGCACCTCGACAGAAACATATCGATAAATCTAAAAAAACATGAAAACGTTAATCAATCATCGATGCAGAAACATTTCTTTATTATTTATATTCAAAATTGAAATATCTAAAAACTTTCTTTCTTTCTTTTCAAAACACTTTTGTGCCAAAAATCAAATACCAAGTTTTCAAAACATGGTTTAAAATATCAGTACACAATTCAGACTATCAACATCTTAGCGTAATTCGTATCTTAAAACACAATGATTTCACATCACATACATATTCATATTTCTATATAAACACCGTACTTTTAATTTAGTACACATATACACCTATACACATACATATATTCATTGCACACAAACATACACAGATAATCCAAATCATCCATATCAATCAAAATCACATCACATCATACCATATACCAGAAATCAAATTAAATAGAAAACATAAGACCTATATAGTCTATTCTCAACAGAAAACTTACTCAGATGATCAAATACCTTGTAGCTGCAGTCACCGACACCTAAACCATCTTTTTGATACCACAACTGTAACACCCCGCCAAAGACAGGATGCTACCGGCATGAGACATGACAAACGTTTTAACCCAGAATTTTTGGGGAATATTTTGTGATGTTTTGGGTCTGTGTTGGGGCTGTTTTCAAGTGAAAAATCAGAACCAAAACACAGCCTCTGTCCACGCATTTCAGGGGCTATTTTTGCAGTGCGTTGGGCGCGAATCGAGTCCAAAACAGTCCAGTTTTTGTCCAGCTGTTCGGGGACTGTTCTGGGGCTGTTTTGGGGCTGGAATTTTATCTAAAACTGAAGAAAAATTTCAGTGGTGGTGGCAGTAGCATTCGATATTCAAATGAGAAGGGCGAAAATTTTTTTTAAGTCCGATCCGTGTGCCTAAACCATTTCGCTATGCGAGGAAAACCTTTCCTACAATTACCACCCTAGGATTAAATTGTACAAATAATTCGATTAGTCCAACCACACACTACGCCCCCAAACTTCAATAATATTTGTTATGCCATAACACAAATCACACAAAAATTATAATTATAAGGTGAGTGAACGTGAACCTAACTTGCGAATGAGACACCCAATATGGAAGATGCACACATGGGGAATGTCGGGATGAGTGTGGGATGGGCATTGGAAAAGTGGATTGGAGTGAGTTTTATACTTGATTTGTGATATTGGGAAGATATGGGGAAAATGTCTTTTGTGAGAAATATTTTAGGGATACTTATTGTAAATGTTGATATTAGGCGCGCGTCGCGGCTTGAAATGGTCGACATCGCGACGCTAGTGCTTAAAAAATGGGGGTTTCGTGATTGGATTTGTATCACGACTCGCAAGTTCCTGCATCGTGACGCGAAAGGCTCCAAATGCTCTCTCAATTTTTTTCTTGAGCGAGTCGCGACGAGATAGTGCTGGCATTGCGACGTGTTATAGCTCAAGCTCTATGCCTTATTTTTATTCTACGGCACGTCGCGAAGCTGACATGGGAGTCATGGTGCACTGGCTTGCATTTGATGAGTCTGATTTGTACTGCTTCAGTGCTCCGTTAGTGCTACTTCCTGCAATAACAACATGCAAAATTCAAAACACACACTATATTATAAAAAAAACACAGTGAAACTAAAAAAAAAATGTGAAAACAGGAAAAATTAAAAATTTGCATGGGTTGCCTCTCTTGTACCATTTATGATTAACCTCTTGATGAGCGAAAAATATATTAATATTTACCGCCCATTTTACCTAATATTTTGTTTAGTTTCTCGGGTTTGATGAACGTTTTTATGTATTTTGTAGATAAATAAAGTATTGGGACTTAATGGAATAAATTCGGGGCTAAAACGATGAAATTCGGAGCAAAAAAATGGCCAAAACGGAAATTTACTATACGCGTCACGAAGTGCAGTCCTAAATTCCAATTTTGTGCAAGTTTGGTATTTTGACCATAACGTTTTCATCCGATATTGGATTGAGCTGATTCAGGTGCCAGATTAAAGAAGACACAGAGATCTACAACTTTGGAGATTTAAATATTTTCGAATTCTGAAGTTTGGAAGTAAAAACGGTCAAACTTCCACCAAACATGCTTGTATGTTTGGTGCCATGTTTGGTTCCATGTTTGATGCCATGTTTGGTGGAGCTATTGGTGGAGCAATTGGTGGAGAAATTGGTGGAAGCCTTTAGATTTTCCTATAAATACCAAGCTTAACTTTGTAAATTTTTCATGCTTTCTTTGGAGGAGTTTCTCCATGAAAATCTAAAGGAAAGTGTTCCTGAAACATCCCCTGAAACAGCCCCTGTAACCACCGAAGATACCTCTGAAATAGTCCCTAAAATAGACCCTAAAATAGCCCTGAGACAGCCCCTATAACCACCGGAAATACCCATGAAAAAGCCCATGTAACCACAAAAAATACCCCTGAAACAGTCCCTGAATCACGCCCAAACAGCCCCCTGAAGCACGACCAAACACTGCCCAGAGACGACTTAAGAGGTTAGACCAGTGAACCGAAGGAGTTGCGGAGCATCGACTCTTCCGACAACCGCATACCGCACTTCCGAGAGACTACTTAAGAGGTTAGACCTGAGGGCACCCTTTTTATTTATTGTGCTTTATTTTTATTTATTTTCTTACTTTATTTTGGATGAGTATTGTTGATTGGTGTATGATATGAATTTCGGATGAATGGAATATGTGTTATCTCTTGTGGTATATCGGATGGAAACCCAGACGTAAATTCCGTAGCAGAATCCAAATGGACGGTATTACGGTTTGCATTCGGGATACAATGCCACGTACCACTTGAGAGACATACATATTTCATTTCATCCAACCTTGTGTTCGAGCATGACTTAGTCTAGTAGGTTATTTAATTTTTTAAACATGATTTAGTCTAGTACGTTATTTATTTCTTAAGCATGATTTAGCCGTTAGTACGTTGTTTCTTTATGCATGATTTAGTTATTTTCTTCCGCAATAGGAGTCTAATGTACGTTTATGTTTAGATTGTTATTTATTTTTCATGTTTGATAATTCAACATGCTCATGAGATATTTGTGTGATATCGTATGTTTGTCGTTGTGATGAATTACTTTTAAAGTATGCAAACTTAGATATTGGATTTATTCTCTTGAATACGAACTAGATATAGGTTATCTTTGAATATATATGTTGCGTAGATTCGGTTAAGTTATTGCACAAATCATTTCATTACAAGTGGCATAAGTAAGGGACCATTCCGAACCAAACGGTTTAAGGTATTCCCTTGCGAGGGGTGAGTGCGGCCTTAAATCATTTTCCCGGTTCACACCGGGTGGCGACTCCATTATTCTCCAGTTTAGTTCCCCGTGGGCTACTCCGTACTCTTGACAAGGCCGCGAGCCTAGAACAGTGTCGCTGATTTCTGTGTCCTACAGTCTGGTGACTCCACTAGGGACAGAGAATCGGCCCCGAAATAATGTCTTGTAATGATTGTGATTTGCGCTTTAGTTAACCACGTCTATAGTGGGTTGAGGGGGTTTAATCAAAGGCATTGTTTAGGCTAGGTGATGGTTTGGTGTCTTCCTTCATTCACTACCTTTCTATAAGGAAAAGCTGCGAAGGCACCTAGATAATCATTACCCGTAGCTCGTTGCGACAGACTAATTGTTGGGTTTCTAGATTAGTCCCCAAATCGATTCAAGTATAGAAACATGTGTGAATACTCAAAGAGGTATGGCAGAATCATACTTACATTGATCGGTTATGCGATACGTCGAACACAAAACCTTTTGCTCCATTGAAGCTCACGGTTTTGGAATATTTTTTTGCTCCTCCAAATTCGGTCAACTCCATGGATGGATCTCGAAGCTCCAAGCTTTGTGTTGTGATTCCATGCTCATGAGTTTGTTTCCCTATCACCTTGGATGACTCTTCATGTGCTAGAATTGGAAAATTTGCCACAAATTTTCCCATGGTTTCTTCTTGTTCTCGGCCTAGCAAGAAATGGAGAAGAAAATGGCCCTTGGCCGATTCTTGAGGGAGAAGAGAGAGAGAGAATGATATGTTATCTATTTGGTTTCCAAAAACTAATACACTTATCCAAAAGTGTGGCCAAATTTTGGTATTAGGTTTTCAAAAAGTCAAACCAAAATTTGGAGACAAAATTTGCAATTAATGGCTTCAACTACTCACATCACTCATGAATAGTGACTGGTTGTCAATCACTCAAAGTGACAAGACATCCATCACTTGAATGACGAGTGATGTGACGCGTGATGTGACTTGTGGGCCGCACTTGAATTCAAAATGCGAGTGGGCCCGCAAATACTCCCGGGCTCGGGTTCATTAATTCCGAATTAACGAATTTTCCATTGCAACGTAATTAAATAAAATTTAATTAAATAATTTTGCCTAGCAAAATTACTATTCACGTCGCTAACGAATTAGTTCTTAATTAGCTCGTTCGCCCGAATTAAAATCTATTTTTAATTCCGCGTCGAAATCTAATTTCGTATAATATATCGAATATATTATTTTATCAATTAATTCCAAATTAATATTTTATCTCAGATAAAATATCTCTGTAATTAATCCCAGATTAATTTTCACTCTCAAACAATTAATACCAGATTAATTAAGTGCGAGTCATACGTCATCGGTGAATCTTCGTGAAGCGACACATGAGATCCCCAGATTTGTTGGCAGTAAATCCGATCGTCGGACTATCTGAACACGTACGTACCTGGTACTACGTTTTTAACGATTTACAAGACATGGTTGGCTTCTAGCAAAGCACCGTGCCTACCCAATTCTCCAGAAATATTCTTAAAGGAATATGTGATCTATATCAGGCGTAGTATACGTAGTATTGCATATTAGGATCCAATATCGGATGTCACGTGCAAGGCCTGGGGCTGGAATTGTGTCTGCCCCGTACGAAGCACATATCGGATCTCTAGTAACTAGTCTATATAATCGGATAAACATGACCTAGTCATAATATCCCGATAGTTGAAGCATATAAGAGCACCAATTCCATATCCTACGTGTTCATCATTTCCACTATGACTGGAGTGATACTTCCGTCTTGACATCACACCCAATACACTACGATTCTCAATATACCCAGAAGAGGCGTACACAGAACCTGTCAAAGTCCTGAACGACCAAAACCAAATCATATTGATTGTCGCAAGTATTAGCGGTGCAAGTCTCAGGTTAAAACCAAATACACCTACCCTGATTCGGACTTCCATAGACACATAGTCATACTACCAATGGAATTTTGAGGGGTCTATCCAAAGCGAAGTTATTTCCGTACCATCGGTAAACATAACCTCCTATTACACTTGCATGAGTATCCTATACCCAAATTTATGAGAACTATGTCGTTATGCTCCCACAACGCGCACAAGTGTAATAGTAGTCTTTTACGCATTATCGATGTCCAATCTCGATAATAGTATGACTAGGGATATTTAATGATTAAACCTTCGTGGATTGATACTGTCTCTTATCATCTCAATCCGAAACTAATCATAAGGACCTTTTATCATTTATACATCTTGGTAATCTAATTACAAATGATAAAAGTGCAATTTCCTTTGTCACATAGTTAATTTGTACAACAACACCATAATATGTACAAATAGTGATGCTATGGGTCATAATTGTCCAACAATCTCCCACTTGGTCTATAGCCAATCACTCAAGTGTCCTACACCCGAACTATGTATGGTTCGCTCAAATTTCTGCTGAGAAAATGCTTTCGTCAGCGGATTTGCATAATTATCATCTGATGCGATTTATTCGATCATCACATCGCCATGATGTATGATCCGAACGAATCAGATGAATATTTGAAGTATATATATCTGGATCGTTGATGAGACCATTAATTCTTTAGCCTGTGCTGTAGCCTAGCTCAGCTGCTAACAGAACTACTCCTAATCTGATTAGGATTATTATCAATCCAAAAGGCTTCTATTGCTGCCTCAGCTGTAGCAATAATCCACTTTTGTTGTTTATTCGGTAACAGTATCTTGCTTGGAAGATTTCCAACTCACTGTTCCGTTATTCAAACTATATAGTACCTTTATTACGACTTATAGTTGTTTTTATCGGTTTGGAAATGTGCAGCAGTGAACCAAGTCACTTCAAGTTCTCCTTCTACATAGTATAAGACAGCGCCCTTAGATGATCTAAGATACTTAAGGATGTTCTTAACATCAATCCAGTGACTATCAATTGGATTGGCCGAATTGTGACTCCATATGCTCAAAGCGTATGAGACACCGGGTCGCGTACATTTTTCAATGTACGAGTTCTCAGAGAGTACGAACAACCTTTAGATCTAACCCAGTAGATCTTTATTCCTAGAATAAAGGTTGTTTCTCCCAAGAATTCTACGGAGAATTTTCATGAAATCCAAGCTTTCAACAACTATTTTATGGGAATATCATTTCCAAGAAATGATATATCATCATTATTTAGGAAATTCACTGACAGTGCGCTCCCACTAACCTCCTTATATACACAAGAATCATTTTCGTTTTGAATTAAATCATATACCATTATGATTACATCAAAACGATAGTTCCAAGAATTCTATGCTTACTTCAATCCATCCATGGATCGAATTAACTTGGTTCTGTTAAGGAAAGCGTCAGGATGTAGTAAACATCCTGCAAAAGGTTTCTGTTAAGGAAAGCGGTTTTTGCATTTAGCTGCCATATTTCATGAATGAAACATGTAGCATCTGTTGGTTTCTATAATATGTCCCAAGGAAAGATTAAGCATACATGAAATACAACAAAGAATATATATAAAAGATGAAGTATGGCGGAATCATACTTACCAATCTCTTGTGATGAAGAAAGATCAAGCCAAGATGGAAGCTCCAAGGTAGATTAGGTTCGGCCAAGGAAGACAAGAAGAGGAAAGCTCCAAACTTTGTGTATTCCTTGCTCTATGATGGTTTCCCTATCACCTCTTTTGATCCCTTGAAGGTGCTAGCCTTGCATGTTCCAAACATCAACCTTTTCTTCAAGCTTTTGGCAACCAAATTTGAAGAAGATGAAGACCAAAACTGCATGCAGTTTTCGGTCAAGAGTGAGTGAGAGAAGAGAGATTTTCTTAATTGATTTTGATACCAAAATTCAATTTATATTTATGCCATTATATTTATTAAATAATAATAAATCTATGACACTAGCCATGCAAAGGCTTAGAGTGTCAAACACTCAAATTCCATGCATAACATTTGAGTGTAATATACACTATCACCATGCAATGCATCATCAATAAAATAATGCATATAATGACATGTGTCATGTGGGCCCCACACGTTCCAAAGAAAGTGGGCCCACGTGCACTCACGCGTTCGGGTTCGATATTTCCGAAATACCGAACTTACGTCGCGACGTTATTTAAATCGAATTTAAATAAATAATCGCGCCTAGCGAAATTATTATTTACGTCGCTAACGAATTAATTCTAAATTAACTCGTATGCCCGAATTAAAATCTAATTTTAATTTCGCGTCGAAATCGAATTTCGATTATTATATCGAATATAATAATTTTATCGATTAGTTCCAAATTAATCGTTCTCTCTCTCTAAACAAGGTACTTATCCGAGATAAAGTTTCTCCGCAATTAATCCAAGATTAATTAAGTCCGAATCAAATATCATAGGTGAATCTTCAGGAAGCGACCCAAGAGATCTCCGGATATGTTGTTGGCAGTAAATACGGTCGTCGGATAATCCGAACACGCACGTACCTCGTACTACGTTCTCACCGATTCACAAGACAAGGTTGGCTTCTAGCAAAGCGCCATGTCTACCCAATTCTCCAAATATTCTTATAGGAATATAGATCTATATCAAGCGTATAGTATACCGTAGTATTGCGTACATCGATCCAGTCGTGAGGATCACACACTAGCAGCAGGCGGCTGGCGAGTGTCCGCCCCGTACGAAACTATATCGGACAGCAAACATCACCTCTTTAAATCAGACAATCGCATGACCCAGTGTTGTCCTTTTTACAACAATACGGGTCAATCCGACGATAGTCACCCTGTCTCCCTGCAAGCGATCCACCATCTTAAGATACACAGCGATCACACACCATATTCTGAAGCGATACCCAGAACACCAGTACACGACGATTCTCGATAAACCCAGAAAGGGGGTACACAGAACCGGTTAGGGTCCCCAACCACCAAAACCAAAGTTTACCGATTGTCGCAAGTACTAGCGATGTAAGTCTCAGGTTAAGACCATATACACCTACCCTGATGCGGCCTCCCATAGACACGCAGACAGACTACCAATGGGATTCCGCGGGGTCTATCCAGAGCGAAGCTGTTTTCCGTACCATCGGTAAAACACAACCTCCTATTGCACTTGCATAAGTATCCAATACTTAAATAATGAGAACTATGCTGTTGTGCCCTCACAACGTGCACAAGCGCAATACTAGTCTATTCCGCATTATCGATGTCCAAGCTCGAAATACTCCGACTAGGGATATTTAATGATTAAACTTTTATAGATTGATACGTCTCATCATCTCAATCCAGTATTAATCATATGGACTTTCGCCATTTATTAGTCAAAGTAAATAATATTACAAAACGGCAAAAGGCAATTTCATAATCACATAGTTAATTTTGTACAATATACAATATCATTTACAAACAGTGACGCTATGGACATAATGTCTAACAATCTCCCACTTGGCCTATAGCCAGTCACTCAAGCATCTAATACCCGAACTATGTATGGTCGTTCAAAAACTTGCTGAAGAACAGCCTTCGTCAGCGGATCTGCAATGTTGTCATCTGATGTGACCTTCTCGACCTTTACATCGCCACGATGTATAATCTCCCGAATCAGATGGTAACGTCGAAGAACATGCTTGGACCTTTGATGAGACCTTGGTTCCTTAGCCTGTGCTATAGCCCCGTTATTGTCACAATACAATGGAACAGGCTCAGCTGCTAACGGAACTACCCCTAATCCGATTAGGAACTTTCGGATCCAAACTGCCTCCTTTGCTGCTTCAGATGCAGCGATGTACTCCGCTTCTGTTGTTGAATCGGCAACAGTATCTTGCTTGGAAGATTTCCAGCTTACTGCTCCGTTATTCAAACAAAAAATGTACCCAGATTGCGACTTGGAGTCATCTTTGTCGGTTTGGAAACTTGCATCGGTATACCCAGATACCGCAAGTTCTCCACCTCCATAAATTAAGAAAGCATCCTTAGTTCGTTTAAGATACTTAAGGATGTTCTTAACTGGCTATCCAGTGACCTTCACCTGGATCGGCCTGATAGCGGCTGCACATGCTCAAAGCATATGAGACATCAGGTCGTGTACATATCATAGCATACATGATCATATCGATCCGACTGCCGAGGCGAACGGTATCTGACTCATGTTGTCCCTCTCTCTCTTCCTGAGTCTTAGGACACATGTCCTTAGACAGAGAGTACCTCGTACCATTGGAACCAATCCCCTCTTGGATTGTTCCATGTTGAATCGCTTCAACACTTTATCAATGTATGTACTCTGGGAGAGTCCAAGCAGCTTTCTAGATCTATCCCGGTAGATTTTTATTCCAAGAATAAAGGCTGCTTCTCCCAGATCTTTCATGGAGAATTTTAATGAAAGCCAAGCTTTCACCGACGTCAGCATGGGAATGTCATTGCCTATAAGCAATACGTCGTCGACATAAAGGACAATAAAAGTAAGTGCTCTCCCATCTACTACCTTCTTGTATACACAAGGGTCATCCGCGTTTTGCACGAAATCATATTCCTTTATGATCTCATCAAAACGCTGATTCCATGACCGTGATGCTTGCTTCAATCCATAAATGGATCGATTTAACTTACAAACCTTGTTTGCAAGTCTAGGTACGATAAAACCGTCAGGCTGTTGCATATAAACATCCTCCAAAAGGTTTCCATTAAGGAAAGCGGTTTTAACGTCCATCTGCCAATATCTCGTAATCGAAATGCAGCTATTGCAAGCATTATCCGAATGGATTTAATCATGGCAACGGGTGAGAAGGTTTCGTCATAATCAATACCATATTGTTGACGATACCCCTTCGCTACAAGCCTAGCTTTGTACGTTTGTACGTTGCCATCCATGTCGGTCTTCTTCTTGAAGATCCATTTGCATCCAATAGGCTTCACACCTTCTGGTGCATCAACCAGTGTCCAAACTTGGTTGGCGTACATGGAATCCATCTCGGACTTCATGGTTCTTGCCATAAAGCGGAATCGATATTTTGTATCGCTTCCTCATACGTAGCCGGCTCATTATCCTCAATAAGATTAATATCTACATGAGGTGAGATCAGGAACCCATACCTCTCAGGTACTGTTCTCACTCTCTCCGACCTACGCGGTCCTTGTGTATGTGAAGTTTGTGGTACAGACTCATCCCGGATGGTCTGTTCATGTTCCGTCGTTGATTCATTGCCAGGAACAGTATCACTACGATCTTCATCGAGTTCTATTTCCTCCCACTTACCACTGCATTATTTAGGATTCCTTCTCAAGGAAAACCGCATGTAGAGCAACAAATACTTTGTTCTCTTGTGGGTAATAGAAGTAATATCCTTTGGTTTCCCTAGGATATCCTACGAAAAGGCATTTATCAGATTTGGGTTCAAGTTTGGTACCTTCCAAACGTTTAACATATGCCCAGCATCCCCAAATCTTCAGGAAAGAGAAACCTGGTTTCCTTCCTGTCCATATCTCATATGGAGTCTGTTCAACAGACTTCGACGGTACCTTATTCAAAATAAGTATAGCACTGTTTAATGCGTATCCCCAGAAGGATATTGGTAGCTCAGTGCGACTCATCATTGACCTTACCATGTCCAAAAGGTGCGGTTTCTCCGTTCGGACACACCGTTTAATTGCGGTGTTCCAGGAGGAGTCCACTGTAAAGAATACCATATTCTTTCAAGTAATCTTGAAACTCATAACTTAAGTATTCGCCACCTCGGTCTGACCGTAATGTCTTAATACTCTTCCCTGTTTGTTTTTCCACTTCGTGTCGAAACTCTTTGAATTTCTCAAAAGTTTCCGACTTGTGTCTCATAAGATACACATAACCGTAACGAGATGCATCATCTGTAAAGGTTACGAAGTAGTGAAATCCACCTCTAGCCTGGCTAGACATGGGCCCGCATACGTCAGTATGAACAAGAGCCAACAGTTCTGTGGCACGTTCACCTTTAACCGCTAAAAGGTGATTTAGGCATTTTGCCTAAAAGACAAGATTCGCAGACGTCATATGAATTGGGATCAAATTCGTCCAAGTACCCACTCTTCGAAAGTGTGGATATGCGAGTCTTGTTGATGTGTCCCAGACGACAATGCCACATATAAGCTTCATCTTTTAGATTACTTCTTTTGAGCCTTTTGTTTGTCATTTTAGGAGATTTGTTTATATTCAAAATATAAAGACCGTTATTTGCAACAGCTGTGCAAATTTCTGCATCATTTTTATATAAATAACACCCAGTGTTCCTGAATACAAAAGTGTAACCCTGCTGGGTTAACAAGGATACAGATATAATATTCCTAGTTAAACTAGGTACAAAATAACAGTTCAAAAGTTTAAGTTCATGCCCTGAGGGCAGTTCTAAAACAAAAGTCCCTACGGCAAAACAGCAACTGGTGTTCCGTTTCCAACCCGTAGATCCATCTCCCCGGATGCCAGCACCCTGCTATCCTGCAGATCCTGCACATCAGTACAAATATGAGCACCACACAACCAGAATCAAAAATCCAATTTTTAAAACTAGAAGTATTCATATTTATCTCAATAACAAACATACCAGAAGCGATAGCCTTGCCATCCTTGATATCCTCCTTCTGCCCTTTGCCCATTCGGCAGTCACGTTTCCAGTGACCCCTCTTGCCGCAGTTGAGGCAGATGTCGTGAGATTTGTCCTTTGGCTTCCTAGAAGCCACTGTCAACTTCCTTTGCCCTTTTTCTTGAACTTCTTCTTCCTTGCACCTCCAATTGCCTTGGGGCCACCCTTTGGCGCATGAGAGGTCGATGCAAAATGCGCCTCGCGCTTGCTCCCCTTTAGGAGTTCCCTTTCGGACTCCTTCAAGATAGATAACACGCTACACTCTCCAAGAGTGTCATCTGTATCCATCAACTTATAGTTGACTATGATTTGTTTCCAAGTATCAGGAAGTGACTGCAAGATCATATCTATGGTCAGCTCAGCCTCCAAGACTATTCCCATATTGGCCAACTCATCAATATCGGCGATCATTTGAGTCCCATGGGCTTCAACTGATGCGCCATCTGTCATCCGGGAGCGGAAGAGTTTCCTTACTAGCTCGTACCTCTTCATCCGCTTATTGGTGCGGTGAAGATCACGCAATCTTGCCATCATGTTATAGGGATCCAAGTCCCTATTCTGGCGTCTGAAATGCTGGGTCATTGCCTAGCATAACTGACTGAGCTTGGTCACAATCATCACTATGAGTCTTCCATAACTCTAGCTCCAGTGGCTCAGTGGGTTTAGGCGGGAGAGGTCTCTGAATAGTATACAGTATCCTCTCAGCCCCAAGCACTATCTTGAGGTTCATTTCCCAGTCGGCAAAGTTTGTCCCTTTGAAGACATTATCACCCATGATTATGTCGCGGATATTACCTTTGCCAGTCATCTTGACAACTATAGTCCAACTATAAAGTCAACGATGTTATGGGTACAGTCAAACTGTTAAAAAAAAAAAAATATATTAGTCCAACTAATTTAAAATATTGACGAAAATGATTTTGAAAGACGCGTAAGGCTAAGTATCTGAACGAAATTGTAAATTCAATATAGCCTCCCACTATTTTCTTCAAGTTTCTAACCCTCTGTAGACAACTCGGGAAATCTAATTTCCTAGTGGGCTAGGATCCCGTTAAATAACACACAACCTTGACTTTGGCCAACAAGTTGTATGATATTTAACTAGGTAGATCTCGAAGATCAATTGGATCCCATCCAATTCCTAGATCCGGTAGGTGGACATCCAAGTCCGAAACATATATATCTAATACATATGTCAATGTATCCAATACATTTTCCTAACCATTTCCTCTGAATCAACTAAGCTTGGCTTTGGCACAACAAACCTAATGATTCCAGTTAAGCGGGACCCATTGACAAGGAAAATTTCGTAATCAATGTCGATGGACAAGAAGTGATCTTGACTTTGGCCAACAAATCACAACTTGGACAGGACACCGATGTGGAACAAAACTCTCATGATTCAAACACATCCTCAATTGACAAAGGTCTTGACTTTGGCCAACAAACCAATGCCAATTTCGGATCTTGAGAAAGAATCATTCAACGGAAGGAAAATTGCTTAATATTGTTTGAGGGATTTTTCGCGTAATTGGCAACCAATTAATTTATCTTTGTTAGGCTCATCATCATACACCCTTAAGCATGCTTCTAAAACATCATAAAGCGCGTAAAGTAAAGTAAGAGTGATATGCGGATGGATATATAAACAACTTGTTCCTAGAACAAATCACTCTCTTTCCTCTCCCACTAGCACTATTCTACTACTACCCCCCAATAATAAAGAGAAACCTCATTTACATTGAGGGGAAATAGGTGAGAAGAGAATACAAAGAGATAAAGAGATAAGGCTGGACACGCAGGTCCAATTTATAAATTCCAATTTACAATAACTTCTAAAATTACCCTTTCCCTTCTAATATCCATCCGATATACACTATTCATTCATCACATACATATATATTCAAACAAGACATGTTTTTACAACACCAATCTAATCCAATTAATTAGTCTTTGTTAAAGTGATCATCCAATGTTCAAACAACGGTTTGGATTTTTGTGCGAGTCCAACTCGATTGAGAATAAGTACATAAGGTACGAATTCGCGAATTATATCGAACTACTTATTAAATCTAATTTAATTCGTATTCAATACTAATTCAATTATTTAATTCCAAATTAAATGTTTACACTTTTAATATGCTTTAAAGACTTAGATTCTAAATCTAATCCTATTGGGTCTCAAAGCCCAACTAACATCCAATGTTGAATTTAATTCAAGTCAAATGCTTAGAATTGATTTATTAAGGCTTGGGCTTTGGTCAATGTGGGTCAAACCCAATTACCAAGCCCAATAAGAATCACCCTTAAGTGCCATAAAACCAATTTTAAGCCCATAAGGCCCAATTAAATTATTAAAGCCCATTAATTAAATTTTAATATTCCAAACATTAAAGTCCAATTAATTAAAGTGTATACCAAGATTAATATATTAAACCAAATATTTCAAAAATACCCATTTAATTTATTAATCATCAATTTTTCAAAATAAATGTCCAACATTAATTTTAACAAAAATCAACTCCTTTACATGTCCTATGTATTCGGCCAAGGTGAGTTTTTTTTGTGTCGATTTGTTTTTCAATCCGATTGAATTATTAATCTACGTCCCGTACACGTTCTAAGTCATCCAATGATCTTAACACAAAAATTTCAATCCACTCTAAGTAGCAACACATTCGGCCAAGCCATGATTTGGGGAAAAATCATCCAATGCATTTTTCATAAAATTGATTCCATATAACATCATGTTATATACATGCAAGCATACTTATTCATCAAATTTCACAAGAACATGCTTTAATCAATTTTGTCACACCATTCGGCCAAGGTCAAAATTTTGGGGAAAAATCATCCACCAATGCATTTTTCATAAAATTGATTCCATATAACATCATTCTATATATATGCAAGCATACTTATTCATCAAATTTCACAAGAACATGCTTCAACCAATTTTATCAAATTTTAACCTAAAGTATTTCAAGCTTAACCATGGCTCTGATACCATTGTTGGTTTCTATAATATGTCCCAAGGAAAGATTAAGCATACATGAAATACAACAAAGAATATATATAAAAGATGAAGTATGGCGGAATCATACTTACCAATCTCTTGTGATGAAGAAAGATCAAGCCAAGATGGAAGCTCCAAGGTAGATTAGGTTCGGCCAAGGAGACAAGAAGAGGAAAGCTCCAAACTTTGTGTATTCCTTGCTCTATGATGGTTTCCCTATCACCTCTTTTGATCCCTTGAAGGTGCTGCCTTGCATGTTCCAAACATCAACCTTTTCTTCAAGCTTTTGGCAACCAAATTTGAAGAAGATGAAGACCAAAACTGCATGCAGTTTTCGGTCAGAGTGAGTGAGAGAAGAGAGATTTTCTTAATTGATTTTGATACCAAAAATCAATTTATATTTATGCCATAATATTTATTAAATAATAATAAATCTATGACACTAGCCATGCAAAGGCTTAGAGTGTCAAACACTCAAATTCCATGCATAACATTTGAGTGTAATATACACTATCACCATGCAATGCATCATCAATAAAATAATGCATATAATGACATGTGTCATGTGGGCCCCACACGTTTCCAAATGAAAGTGGGCCCACGTGCACTCACGCGTTCGGGTTCGATATTTCCGAAATACCGAACTTACGTCGCGACGTTATTTAAATCGAATTTAAATAAATAATCGCGCCTAGCGAAATTATTATTTACGTCGCTAACGAATTAATTCTAAATTAACTCGTATGCCCGAATTAAAATCTAATTTTAATTTCGCGTCGAAATCGAATTTCGATTATTATATCGAATATAATAATTTTATCGATTAATTCCAAATTAATCGTTCTCTCTCTCTAAAAAGGTACTTTATCCGAGATAAAGTTTCTCCGCAATTAATCCAAGATTAATTAAGTCCGAATCAAATATCATAGGTGAATCTTCAGGAAGCGACCCAAGAGATCTCCG
Organism: Zanthoxylum bungeanum; assembly: GCA_019454045.1. Taxonomy (NCBI): domain Eukaryota; kingdom Viridiplantae; phylum Streptophyta; class Magnoliopsida; order Sapindales; family Rutaceae; genus Zanthoxylum; species Zanthoxylum bungeanum. The sequence continues at coordinate 26,001 of SKCR01024958.1, read as the reverse complement.
GATATGTTGGCAGTAAATACGGTCGTCGGATAATCCGAACACGCACGTACCTACGTACTACGTTCTCACCGATTCACAAGACAAGGTTGGCTTCTAGCAAAGCGCCATGTCTACCCAATTCTCCAGAAATATTCTTATAGGAATATAAGATCTATATCAAGCGTAGTATACCGTAGTATTGCGTACATCGATCCAGTATCGGATGATCACATGCTAGGCCTGGGGCTGGAGATGTGTCTGCCCCGTACGAAACTTATATCGGACATCAAACAGCTAGTCTCTTTAAATCAGACAATCCTGACCTAGTCATATTGTCCCGACGGTTGCAACCTTTTATAGAGTACTAGTTCTGTGTCCTGCGTGATCATCACCTCCATATGTCTGAAGCGATACTTCCATCTTGACATCACATCCAGTACACTACGATTCTCGATAAACCCAGAAGAGGTGTACACAGAACCGTTAGGGTCCCCAACCACCAAAACCAAAGTTTACCGATTGTCGCAAGTACTAGCGATGTAAGTCTCAGGTTAAGACCATATACACCTACCCTGATGCGGCCTCCCATAGACACGCAGACATACTACCAATGGGATTCCGCGGGGTCTATCCAGAGCGAAGCTGTTTTCCGTACCATCGGTAAAACACAACCTCCTATTGCACTTGCATAAGTATCCAATACTTAAATATATGAGAACTATGCTGTTGTGCCCTCACAACGTGCACAAGCGCAATACTAGTCTATTCCGCATTATCGATGTCCAATCTCGATAATACTCCGACTAGGGATATTTAATGATTAAACTTTTATAGATTGATACTGTCTCATATCATCTCAATCCAGTATTAATCATATGGACTTTCGCCATTTATTAGTCAAAGTAAATAATATTACAAAACGGCAAAAGGCAATTTCATAATCACATAGTTAATTTTGTACAATAATACAATATCATTTACAAACAGTGACGCTATGGGACATAATGTCTAACAATCTCCCACTTGGCCTATAGCCAGTCACTCAAGCATCTAATACCCGAACTATGTATGTGTCGTTCAAAAACTTGCTGAAGAACAGCCTTCGTCAGCGGATCTGCAATGTTGTCATCTGATGTGACCTTCTCGACCTTTACATCGCCACGATGTATAATCTCCCGAATCAGATGGTAACGTCGAAGAACATGCTTGGACCTTTGATGAGACCTTGGTTCCTTAGCCTGTGCTATAGCCCCGTTATTGTCACAATACAATGGAACGGGCTCAGCTGCTAACGGAACTACCCCTAATCCGATTAGGAACTTTCGGATCCAAACTGCCTCCTTTGCTGCTTCAGATGCAGCGATGTACTCCGCTTCTGTTGTTGAATCGGCAACAGTATCTTGCTTGGAAGATTTCCAGCTTACTGCTCCGTTATTCAAACAAAAAATGTACCCAGATTGCGACTTGTAGTCATCTTTGTCGGTTTGGAAACTTGCATCGGTATACCCAGATACCGCAAGTTCTCCACCTCCATAAATTAAGAAAGCATCCTTAGTTCGTTTAAGATACTTAAGGATGTTCTTAACTGCTATCCAGTGACCTTCACCTGGATCGGCCTGATAGCGGCTGCACATGCTCAAAGCATATGAGACATCAGGTCGTGTACATATCATAGCATACATGATCGATCCGACTGCCGAGGCGAACGGTATCTGACTCATGTTGTCCCTCTCTTCCTGAGTCTTAGGACACATGTCTTTAGACAGAGAGGTACCTCGTACCATTGGAACCAATCCCCTCTTGGATTGTTCCATGTTGAATCGCTTCAACACTTTATCAATGTATGTACTCTGGGAGAGTCCAAGCAGCTTTCTAGATCTATCCCGGTAGATTTTTATTCCAAGAATAAAGGCTGCTTCTCCCAGATCTTTCATGGAGAATTTTAATGAAAGCCAAGCTTTCACCGACGTCAGCATGGGAATGTCATTGCCTATAAGCAATACGTCGTCGACATAAAGGACAATAAAAGTAAGTGCTCTCCCACTAACCTTCTTGTATACACAAGGGTCATCCGCGTTTTGCACGAAATCATATTCCTTTATGATCTCATCAAAACGCTGATTCCATGACCGTGATGCTTGCTTCAATCCATAAATGGATCGATTTAACTTACAAACCTTGTTTGCAAGTCTAGGTACGATAAAACCGTCAGGCTGTTGCATATAAACATCCTCCAAAAGGTTTCCATTAAGGAAAGCGGTTTTAACGTCCATCTGCCATATCTCGTAATCGAAATATGCAGCTATTGCAAGCATTATCCGAATGGATTTAATCATGGCAACGGGTGAGAAGGTTTCGTCATAATCAATACCATATTGTTGACGATACCCCTTCGCTACAAGCCTAGCTTTGTACGTTTGTACGTTGCCATCCATGTCGGTCTTCTTCTTGAAGATCCATTTGCATCCAATAGGCTTCACACCCCTCTGGTGCATCAACCAGTGTCCAAACTTGGTTGGCGTACATGGAATCCATCTCGGACTTCATGGCTTCTTGCCATAAAGCGGAATCGATATTTTGTATCGCTTCCTCATACGTAGCCGGCTCATTATCCTCAATAAGATTAATATCTACATGAGGTGAGATCAGGAACCCATACCTCTCAGGTACTGTTCTCACTCTCTCCGACCTACGCGGTCCTTGTGTATGTGAAGTTTGTGGTACAGACTCATCCCGGATGGTCTGTTCATGTTCCGTCGTTGATTCATTGCCAGGAACAGTATCACTACGATCTTCATCGAGTTCTACTTTCCTCCCACTTACCACTGCATTTAGGAATTCCTTCTCAAGGAAAACCGCATGTAGAGCAACAAATACTTTGTTCTCTTGTGGGTAATAGAAGTAATATCCTTTGGTTTCCCTAGGATATCCTACGAAAAGGCATTTATCAGATTTGGGTTCAAGTTTGGTACCTTCCAAACGTTTAACATATGCCCAGCATCCCCAAATCTTCAGGAAAGAGAAACCTGGTTTCCTTCCTGTCCATATCTCATATGGAGTCTGTTCAACAGACTTCGACGGTACCTTATTCAAAATAAGTATAGCACTGTTTAATGCGTATCCCCAGAAGGATATTGGTAGCTCAGTGCGACTCATCATTGACCTTACCATGTCCAACAAGGTGCGGTTTCTCCGTTCGGACACACCGTTTAATTGCGGTGTTCCAGGAGGAGTCCACTGTGAAAGAATACCATATTCTTTCAAGTAATCTTGAAACTCATAACTTAAGTATTCGCCACCTCGGTCTGACCGTAATGTCTTAATACTCTTCCCTGTTTGTTTTTCCACTTCGTGTCGAAACTCTTTGAATTTCTCAAAAGTTTCCGACTTGTGTCTCATAAGATACACATAACCGTAACGAGATGCATCATCTGTAAAGGTTACGAAGTAGTGAAATCCACCTCTAGCCTGGCTAGACATGGGCCCGCATACGTCAGTATGAACAAGAGCCAACAGTTCTGTGGCACGTTCACCTTTACCGCTAAAAGGTGATTTAGGCATTTTGCCTAAAAGACAAGATTCGCAGACGTCATATGAATTGGGATCAAATTCGTCCAAGTACCCACTCTTCGAAAGTGTGGATATGCGAGTCTTGTTGATGTGTCCCAGACGACAATGCCACATATAAGCTTCATCTTTTAGATTACTTCTTTTGAGCCTTTTGTTTGTCATTTTAGGAGATTTGTTTATATTCAAAATATAAAGACCGTTATTTGCAACAGCTGTGCAAATTTCTGCATCATTTTTATATAAATAACACCCAGTGTTCCTGAATACAAAAGTGTAACCCTGCTGGGTTAACAAGGATACAGATATAATATTCCTAGTTAAACTAGGTACAAAATAACAGTTCAAAAGTTTAAGTTCATGCCCTGAGGGCAGTTCTAAAACAAAAGTCCCTACGGCCAAAACAGCAACTGGTGTTCCGTTTCCAACCCGTAGATCCATCTCCCCGGATGCCAGCACCCTGCTATCCTGCAGATCCTGCACATCAGTACAAATATGAGCACCACAACCAGAATCAAAAATCCAATTTTTAAAACTAGAAGTATTCATATTTATCTCAATAACAAACATACCAGAAGCGATAGCCTTGCCATCCTTGATATCCTCCTTCTGCCCTTTGCCCATTCGGCAGTCACGTTTCCAGTGACCCCTCTTGCCGCAGTTGAGGCAGATGTCGTGAGATTTGTCCTTTGGCTTCCTAGAAGCCACTGTCAACTTCCTTTGCCCTTTTTCTTGAACTTCTTCTTCCTTGCACCTCCAATTGCCTTGGGGCCACCCTTGGCGCATGAGAGGTCGATGCAAAATGCGCCTCGCGCTTGCTCCCCTTTAGGAGTTCCCTTTCGGACTCCTTCAAGATAGATAACAGCTCTCCAAGAGTGTCATCTGTATCCATCAACTTATAGTTGACTATGATTTGTTTCCAAGTATCAGGAAGTGACTGCAAGATCATATCTATGTCAGCTCAGCCTCCAAGACTATTCCCATATTGGCCAACTCATCAATATCGGCGATCATTTGAGTCCCATGGGCTTCAACTGATGCGCCATCTGTCATCCGGGAGCGGAAGAGTTTCCTTACTAGCTCGTACCTCTTCATCCGCTTATTGGTGCGGTGAAGATCACGCAATCTTGCCATCATGTTATAGGGATCCAAGTCCCTATTCTGGCGTCTGAAATGCTGGGTCATTGCAGCTAGCATAACTGACTGAGCTTGGTCACAATCATCACTATGAGTCTTCCATAACTCTAGCTCCAGTGGCTCAGTGGGTTTAGGCGGGAGAGGTCTCTGAATAGTATACAGTATCCTCTCAGCCCCAAGCACTATCTTGAGGTTCATTTCCCAGTCGGCAAAGTTTGTCCCTTTGAAGACATTATCACCCATGATTATGTCGCGGATATTACCTTTGCCAGTCATCTTGACAACTATAGTCCAACTATAAAGTCAACGATGTTATGGGTACAGTCAAACTGTTAAAAAAATAACAATATATTAGTCCAACTAATTTAAAATATTGACGAAAATGATTTTGAAAGACGCGTAAGGCTAAGTATCTGAACGAAATTGTAAATTCAATAATAGCCTCCCACTATTTTCTTCAAGTTTCTAACCCTCTGTAGACAACTCGGGAAATCTAATTTCCTAGTGGGCTAGGATCCCGTTAAATAACACACAACCTTGACTTTGGCCAACAAGTTGTATGATATTTAACTAGGTAGATCTCGAAGATCAATTGGATCCCATCCAATTCCTAGATCCGGTAGGTGGACATCCAAGTCCGAAACATATATATCTAATACATATGTCAATGTATCCAATACATTTTCCTAACCATTTCCTCTGAATCAACTAAGCCTTGGCTTTGGCACAACAAACCTAATGATTCCAGTTAAGCGGGACCCATTGACAAGGAAAATTTCGTAATCAATGTCGATGGACAAGAAGTGATCTTGACTTTGGCCAACAAATCACAACTTGGACAGGACACCGATGTGGAACAAAACTCTCATGATTCAAACACATCCTCAATTGACAAAGGTCTTGACTTTGGCCAACAAACCAATGCCAATTTCGGATCTTGAGAAAGAATCATTCAACGGAAGGAAAATTGCTTAATATTGTTTGAGGGATTTTTCGCGTAATTGGCAACCAATTAATTTATCTTTGTTAGGTCTCATCATCATACACCCTTAAGCATGCTTCTAAAACATCATAAAGCGCGTAAAGTAAAGTAATAGTGATATGCGGATGGATATATAAACAACTTGTTCCTAGAACAAATCACTCTCTTTCCTCTCCCCACTAGCACTATTCTACTACTACCCAATCACATAATACAATAAGAGAAACCTCATTTACATTGAGGGGAATTAGGTGAGAAGAGAATACAAAGAGATAAAGAGATAAGGCTGGACACGCAGGTCCAATTTATAAATTCCAAATTACAATAACTTCTAAAATTACCCTTTCCCTTCTAATATCCATCCGATATACACTATTCATTCATCACATACATATATATTCAAACAAGACATGTTTTTACAACCAATCTAATCCAATTAATTAGTCTTTGTTAAAGTGATCATCCAATGTTCAAACAACGGTTTGATTTTGTGCGAGTCCAACTCGATTGAGAATAAGTACATAAGGTACGAATTCGCGAATTATATCGAACTACTTATTAAATCTAATTTAATTCGTATTCAATACTAATTCAATTATTTAATTCCAAATTAAATGTTTACACTTTTAATATGCTTTAAAGACTTAGATTCTAAATCTAATCCTATTGGGTCTCAAAGCCCAACTAACATCCAATGTTGAATTTAATTCAAGTCAAATGGGCTTAGAATTGATTTATTAAGGCTTGGGCTTTGGTCAATGTGGGTCAAACCCAATTACCAAGCCCAAATAAGGAATCACCCTTAAGTGCCATAAAACCAATTTTAAGCCCATAAGGCCCAATTAAATATTAAAGCCCATTAATTAAATTTTAATATTCCAAACATTAAAGTCCAATTAATTAAAGTGTAATACCAAGATTAATATATTAAACCAAATATTTCAAAAAACCCATTTAATTTATTAATCATCATTTTTCAAAATAAATGTCCAACATTAATTTTAACAAAAATCAACTCCTTTACATGTCCTATGTATTCGGCCAAGGTGAGTTTTTTTTGTGTCGATTTGTTTTTCAATCCGATTGAATTATTAATCTACGTCCCGTACACGTTCTAAGTCATCCAATGATCTTAAACACAAAAATTTCAATCCACTCTAAGTAGCAACACATTCGGCCAAGGCATGAATTTGGGGAAAAAATCATCCAATGCATTTTTCATAAAATTGATTCCATATAACATCATGTTATATACATGCAAGCATACTTATTCATCAAATTTCACAAGAACATGCTTTAATCAATTTTGTCACACCATTCGGCCAAGGTCAAAATTTTGGGGAAAAATCATCCAATGCATTTTTCATAAAATTGATTCCATATAACATCATTCTATATATATGCAAGCATACTTATTCATCAAATTTCACAAGAACATGCTTCAACCAATTTTATCAAATTTTAACCTAAAGTATTTCAAGCTTAACCATGGCTCTGATACCATTGTTGGTTTCTATAATATGTCCCAAGGAAAGATTAAGCATACATGAAATACAACAAAGAATATATATAAAAGATGAAGTATGGCGGAATACATACTTACCAATCTCTTGTGATGAAGAAAGATCAAGCCAAGATGGAAGCTCCAAGGTAATTAGGTTCGGCCAAGGAAGACAAGAAGAGGAAAGCTCCAAACTTTGTGTATTCCTTGCTCTATGATGGTTTCCCTATCACCTCTTTTGATCCCTTGAAGGTGCTAGCCTTGCATGTTCCAAACAACATCAACCTTTTCTTCAAGCTTTTGGCAACCAAATTTGAAGAAGATGAAGACCAAAACTGCATGCAGTTTTCGGTCAAGAGTGAGTGAGAGAAGAGAGATTTTCTTAATTGATTTTGATACCAAAAATCAATTTATATTTATGCCATAATATTTATTAAATAATAATAAATCTATGACACTAGCCATGCAAAGGCTTAGAGTGTCAAACACTCAAATTCCATGCATAACATTTGAGTGTAATATACACTATCACCATGCAATGCATCATCAATAAAATAATGCATATAATGACATGTGTCATGTGGGCCCCACACGTTTCCAAATGAAAGTGGGCCCACGTGCACTCACGCGTTCGGGTTCGATATTTCCGAAATACCGAACTTACGTCGCGACGTTATTTAAATCGAATTTAAATAAATAATCGCGCCTAGCGAAATTATTATTTACGTCGCTAACGAATTAATTCTAAATTAACTCGTATGCCCGAATTAAAATCTAATTTTAATTTCGCGTCGAAATCGAATTTCGATTATTATATCGAATATAATAATTTTATCGATTAATTCCAAATTAATCGTTCTCTCTCTCTAAACAAGGTACTTTATCCGAGATAAAGTTTCTCCGCAATTAATCCAAGATTAATTAAGTCCGAATCAAATATCATAGGTGAATCTTCAGGAAGCGACCCAAGAGATCTCCGGATATGTTGGCAGTAAATACGGTCGTCGGATAATCCGAACACGCACGTACCTCGTACTACTTCTCTCACCGATTCACAAGACAAGGTTGGCTTCTAGCAAAGCGCCATGTCTACCCAATTCTCCAGAAATATTCTTATAGGAATATAAGATCTATATCAAGCGTAGTATACCGTAGTATTGCGTACATCGATCCAGTATCGGATGATCACATGCTAGGCCTGGGGCTGGAGATGTGTCTGCCCCGTACGAAACTTATATCGGACATCAAACAGCTAGTCTCTTTAATCAGACAATCCTGACCTAGTCATATTGTCCCGACGGTTGCAACCTTTTATAGAGTACTAGTTCTGTGTCCTGCGTGATCATCACCTCCATATGTCTGAAGCGATACTTCCATCTTGACATCACATCCAGTACACTACTACGATTCTCGATAAACCCAGAAGAGGTGTACACAGAACCGGTTAGGGTCCCCAACCACCAAAACCAAAGTTTACCGATTGTCGCAAGTACTAGCGATGTAAGTCTCAGGTTAAGACCATATACACCTACCCTGATGCGGCCTCCCATAGACACGCAGACATACTACCAATGGGATTCCGCGGGGTCTATCCAGAGCGAAGCTGTTTTCCGTACCATCGGTAAAACACAACCTCCTATTGCACTTGCATAAGTATCCAATACTTAATATATGAGAACTATGCTGTTGTGCCCTCACAACGTGCACAAGCGCAATACTAGTCTATTCCGCATTATCGATGTCCAATCTCGATAATACTCCGACTAGGGATATTTAATGATTAAACTTTTATAGATTGATACTGTCTCATATCATCTCAATCCAGTATTAATCATATGGACTTTCGCCATTTATTAGTCAAAGTAAATAATATTACAAAACGGCAAAAGGCAATTTCATAATCACATAGTTAATTTTGTACAATAATACAATATCATTTACAAACAGTGACGCTATGGGACATAATGTCTAACAGCATCAGCATGCATTATCCAAATGGATTTAACCATGCCAACTGGTAAAAGGTTTCGTCGTAATCGACACAATGTTGATAACAATACCTTTTCGGTACAAGCCCAGCTTAGTACGTTGGTATGTTGCCTTCCATGTATGTCTTCCTTGAAGACTTATATAGTACCAATAGGCACAATGCCTTCCGGTACATCAACCAATGTCCAAACTTGGTTGGTATACATGGAATCCATTTTGGACTTCATGGCACTTTTCCATTATAGGGAGTCGATACCTTGTATCACTTCCTCATACGTAGTCAGTTCGTATTCCTCAATAAGATTGACATATTAACGAGGTGAGATCAGAAACCTATACCCCAGGTTGTTTTCTAACTCTCTCCGACTTATGTGGTTCTTGTGTATTCGAAGATTATTGGTATAGTTTCATCCTTGATGAACTATTTGTGTTCCATTAAGGAATCGGTGCCTGGAGCAGTATTACTCTGATTTTCATCGAGTTTTACTATCCTCCCACTTACCACTGCATATAGGTATTCCTCTTAGGAAAACCGCATGGTGAGCAACAATTACATTGTTCTCTTGTGAGTTGTATAAGTACTAAACTTTGGTTTCCCTAGGATAACCCACAATTAGGCACTTATCCGATTTGGGTTCTGGTTTGGTATCATCCAAACATATGCTCAGCATACCCAAATCTCCAGGAATGAGAAACCCGGTTTCTTTCCTGTTCATATTTAATATGAAGTCTGTCTAACAGATTTTTATGGAACCTTATTCAAAATAAGTTTTGCACTGTTTAATGCGTATCCTTTGAAGGAAATGGTAGCTCAGAGCGACTCATGATTAACCATATCATGTCCAAAAAAATTTGGTTTCTCCGTTCAGACACACCGTCAAACTGACGTGTTCCGGGAGGAGTCTTCATTGAAAGAATACTATACTCTTTCAAGTATTTGAGAAACTTATTGCTTAAGTATTTTCATCATGGTCCAATCATGGTGTTTAATACTTTAGCGGATCTGTTTGTCTACTTTGTGTTGAAACTCTTTGAATTAATCAAAAGTTTCTGATCCGTGTTTCACAAGAAACACATAACCATAATGCGATGCCACATCCGTAAAGGTCACGAAACATTCATATCCACCTCTAGCCTAGCTAGACATGGGCCCACTTACGACACTATGAACGAGGGCTAACAGATCGGTGGCACTTGTAGTTTTACCAAGTAAAAGGTGTTATAGGCACTTTGCCTATTAAACTAGATTCGTAGACATTATTTGAATAGAATCAAATCCGTCCTAGTATCCACTCTTCGAAAGTGTGGATATACGAGTCTTGTTAATTGTGTCTCATACAACAATGCCACTCATAAGTCTCAACTGATTTAAATCAGTTTGAGCCATTTGTTTGTCATGTCATACGTTTGAGATTCATTTATATTCAAATTATAAATACTGTTATTCACATCTAATGTGTTTATCTCAATATCATCTTTATAATAAAACACTTTAGTGTTCTAGAATATAAAGGTATACCCGCAACGGGTTAAACCCTGATATATAGATAATGTTTCTAGTCAAACTAGTTACAATGTAATAGTTTCCTAATTTAAGTACTCACCTGAAGGGTAGTTCCTAAACTAAGGTTTCTACGGTTAAAACAGCGACTATCGTCTCGTTTCCGTTTCACAGACAAATCTCAACAGAAGTCAGTATCCTTCTTATCAGCAGATTCAGCACATCAGTACATATTTATATACCATATTCAGTATCTAAAATCCAATTTTAATACAAGTAGTGAACATGTTTAGGACAAACATATTTGAAGCCGGAGCCTTGCACCGTCTTCAATTCCTTCATGTCTGCCTTGTCGAAGTAAGATGCGTCTTGCGCTTCTTGCCTATTGCAAACTCTGGCTTTGTCTCCTTGAGTATAGCCATTAACTCTCAAAAAGTTTTCTATTGCAATTTTTACTTTTAAGATCTAAGGATAGATCTATAAAGATCCTTCAATTTCAATATCATACTCTAAGGATGTAATCCTTAGTTCTGACTAAGAAATTAAGGAGTCTTTGCGGCAAGCATAACGGATAAGCACTAAAGTTATCATCACATGAACATTCCAAATATCATGTTCTACTATTTGCTCAACTCCGGGCTTAGGCTCGAGACGTCACTCTATCAAATAAAGTAACTTCTCGGTCACCGAGGACTATCCTGAGATTTTATTCCCAATTTGAAAATTAAAGGCGTTTAAAATATTTTCACCCAGGTTTATATTTTAAATGCTAATCTTTTAGTTATTCTTGATTGCTATCCTCAAACTATCCAATCAACGATTTCAGGTACTATTTAATATAATGATTACTATAGTCCAACTATATAATCAATTATTATTTTAAATAGGCTAAATTCAAATATATTGATTACTATAATCCAATTATATAATCAACTATAATTGAATTAGTTTGAATACAGTCCAACTGTTTAATTTAAAACAACATTAAATATTAGTCCAACTAATAAATAATTACGTATTGACGAAAAATTGAAATGAGCGCGTATGGCAAGTAACTAAACGAATATTGCAAATTTAATACTTGCCTCCCACTATTTTTCGGCGAGCCTCTAACCCTCTGTGGAGTACTCGGGAAACCTTGTTTCCTAGTGGGCTAGGATCCTGTTAAATAACACACAATCTTGACTTTGGCCAACAAATTGTATGATAATTAACTAGGTAGATCTCTAAGATCAATTGGATCCAATCCAATTCCTAGATCAAGTAGGTGGACATCCAAGTCCGAAACATATATCTTATATATGCCAATATATCCAATATATTCCCTAACCTTTTTCCTCTGAATCAATTAAGCCTTGGCTTTGGCACAACAAACTTAATGATCCCACTTAAGCGGAACCCATTGACTTTGGAAAGCTTCGTAATCGATGTCGATGGACAAGAAATGATCTTGACTTTGGCCAAAAAATCACAACTTGGACAAGACACCGATATGGAACAAAGCATTCATGATTCAAACACATCCGCGATGGACAAAGGTCTTGAGTTTGGCCAACAAACCAATGCCAATCTTGGATCTTGAGTAAGAATCACTCAATGGAAGGAAAAACGCTTAATATGTGTTGAGGGTTTTTCACGTAAATTGGCAACCAATTTATTATCTTTGTTAAGGTCTCATCATTATACACCCTTAAACATGCATTCTAAAAACATAATAAGGCGCGTATAAATAAATATAATAATGATATGCGGATGGATACTTAACACATTATTCCTAGAACAAATCTCTTACTTTCCTCTCTCCCGCTAGCACAAGTATTACTTCTACCCAATCACATAACACTTCTAAAGAAACCTCATTGACATTGAGGGTAATAGGTGAGAAGAGAAATACAAAGAGTGAAGAGATAATAGGCTGGACACGCAGGTCCAATTAATAAATTCTAAATTTATTACAACAATTTCCAAAATTGCCCTCACCCATGTAATATCCATCCGATATATATTATTTATGCATCGCATTCATGTATTCACACAAAGCATGTTATCAATCAATCTAATTTAATTAATTAATCTGAATTTAATGACCATCCAATGTTCAAACAACGATTTGATTTTGCGCGAGTCCAACTCATTTTACGAATAAGTACTCAAAGTATGAATTATTGAATTATATTAAACTACAACATTAAATCCAATTTAATTTGTATTTAATACTAATTCTATATTTAATTCTAAATTAAATAATTACACTTTATAATGTGCCTTTGCGACTTAGATTCTAAATCTAATCGTTACGGGTCTCAAAGCCCCATTAACATCCAATGTTAATTTAATTAAAGTCCAATGAGCTTTTAATTGATTTCTTAAGGCATGGACTTTTAGTCAATATGGGTCAAACCCAAATACCAAAGCCCATTTAAGGAATCACCCTTATTTTCCAAGAAATCAATTTAGGCCCATTAGGCCCAATTAATATTAAAGGTCCATTAAGTCATATTTGGACTTTATGGATATGATTTTGGGCCCAATTAGATCCAACCAATTAGCCTAAACCAAACTTGGCTGAACCAAGCCCATTAAGCCCAATTACAACTTTACAAGCCCAATTCCAAATTTGGCCCAATTAATTAAATTATCAAAATTCCAAATTTCATAATTAAATTAATTAAAGTGTATAGCCATAATTAATTAACCAAATTAACATTTCTAAAACATCAATTTACACAATTAATTATGCTTATCGTCATCAAAATATGTCCAATACATTTTAATAAAAAAATCAATCATTTTCATGCTTACAAGTCAAGGCAATTTGGGGATTTCTTTGTCTGATTCGGTTTTAATCCAATTAAATCCTAAATCAACATTACCCAAATGATTTCAACTCATCCAATGATCAAAATCAAAAATTCCATGACATTAAAGCACCAATATGTTTCGGCCAAGCCTATATTTTTGGGGAAAATTTGATCCAATCCATTTTTCATAAAATTGATCACAAACAACTCCAAGTCATCCATATACAAGCATGCTCAAACAAGTAATTTCACTCGAACATGCTCAAATTCAATTTACCCAAATTTTACCATAATCAAATTTCATGCTCAAAATGGCTTAAGATACCATTGTTGGGTTTCTAGATTAGTCCCAAGATCGATTCAATCATAGAAACATGTGTGAATACTCAAAGAGGTATGGCGGAATCATACTTACTTTGATCGGTTATGCGATGTGTCGAACACAAAACCTTTTGCTCCCTTGAAGCTCATGGTTTTGGATTGTTTTTGTGCTCCTCCAAATTCGATCAACTCCATGGATGGATCTCCAAGCTCCAAGCTTTGTGTTGTGATTCTATGCTCATGAGTTTGTTTCACTATCACCTTGGATGACTCTTCATGTGCTAGCATTGGAAAATTTGCCATAAATTTTCCCATGGTTTCTTCTTGTTCTCGGCCTAGCAAGAAATGGAGAAGAAAATAGCCCTTGGCCGATTCTTGAGGGAGAAGAGAGAGAGAGAGAGAATGATATGTTGTGTATTTGGTTTCCAAAAACTAATACACTTATCCAAAAGTGTGGCCAAATTTTGGTATTACACTTTCAAAAAGTCAAACCAAATTTTGGAGCCAAAATTTGCAATTAATGGCTTCAACTACTCACATCACTCATGAATAGTGACTGGTTGTCAATCACTCAAAGTGACAAGACATCCATCACTTGACGGGCTGCACTGTAGCAATTCGAGAATCATCTAGAAAATTCATCACGTGACTTATAAAAAATATTTTTTTATTCAAAAATCCACCCTTAATTTATTTAAAGCAACTTTCTTAGCCACTATTCATCTCATTCATAAAGAAAAAGAGCAGCCATGTTTTTTCTCTTCAAGCTTCACGTTCTCCCTCATCTTCTTCTCTTCTTGGCCATTTCTTCAGCATCCTTGATGGAAATCATCACTATCCTCAAGACTAACACCTTGGTAAGTCTCTAACTTCATTTTCCAGCTTAATTTGAAAGATTTCAAAATTTTTCTTTTCCGCCAAATTTAAAAAATTAGGGATTTGAGTAGTTACATTATGATTTGCTTGAAGCTTTGGATTTAAATGTTTAATCATGCATTTTTAAGCTTGCTAGCATGAATTTACGCTTTATGTGATGGACTTATGAATTTTTCTTTTGTGGATTTTTTTAATGAATTATCTTGGTTGAAGTGTTTGGATGATGTTTTAGATTGTAAAATATTTTATTGAAAACTTTTGGAGTATGAGGGGGTGAGATTCGGCCAATCTATGAAGAAAGGGAGGGATATTTTGAATGTAATATGAAGTCTTGAATTATTTTGTTATGAAATGGTGATGTAAAATGAGGGTATGGTTAGCTAGGATTGTAAGAATGGTGCAATTTAGACATGTCGCATACCAAGTGTTCGACGTAATGCCTAGCTTGGGTTAAATTAATAAATTAAGCATGTGTCATATTTAAACAAGAGTGTTTATAATAGTGAAAATTATGTTTAGGGTTTCCGGATTCAGTATATTTAATAAGGTGGTGAGATAAGGAAGTTAGATAGCAAAGTCAGTTTCTGTCCTATTTCAAACATGTTGTGTTTGGTCGCTTATAACTTATGTTTTATATATCTGATTGAAGAACCATAAAATTTTCAATAAATGAGATAAATTAGAGGGTAAAATATCCAAAAATGGGAATTTTTAGACTTAAGATGATGCTTAACCGAATTTTTGAAGTTGAGCGACCTGCTGCCATTGAACCCAGTTTTTTAGCTTGAACAGCCCCTGAGATTCAGTTGATAACTTGAGTTTCTGAAATCAAAATTGAGATTCATAAAAATTGACATAAACTAGACACATTAAGGACCATTCTTTTAAAATTTTAGCCCCTGAATCATTTCCAATTAGTTACAGTCAATTTTCAAATTGAGGCATCAAACAATTCATTCTTAATGACTAGTAGAATCTAAGTTTCTACTATCGTACTTGCATAACTCCAAATATAAGCCCATAAAATTCATAGATACCATAGATATCTCCAATAATTAGCAATATTATGTGTCCATGCAATGTATACTCTTTGTTTCCATAGGAATATGTTCCGAGTTATAGAAACTAATGTTTGTATGGACTTTAGATAGATGCCAGGATACTATTAGGTCACCCACATCGTGAACCGCTATCAATTTTCCAAAGCTCTATGAGTGAATATTTTATTTTCATACTCTTTTATTGATTTTATAAATTTAAATGAATTTATTTATATTTAAGTTATACTTTGAGATGAGAACAAGTTGCCAAAATGTTTTGATGAGTTAAAATCTTTTTGGACCAGTTGAGAAATATTATTATGTTTTTAATATTTTGAGATGAGTTCTTTTATGTTTTTATTTATAGATTGGGGGAAAAATTCAATCTCAAAGACTTTGGAATTGACGGATACAACAGACATGTGCACTTGTAGTTTCATTACTATGGAGACAGTGCTACATGATGCCCATAGATCCACAATATTAATTAGCGCTTATGTCTGTAGCTCAGTGACTTAGGGGACGGTGAGACGTAATGTCCCAAGGCACTAATTAGATATGTGGGGGGACGGCAATACGTAACACCCCTATACGTCAATTGTTTTTCAGATAAGATTTTAAGAAATAATAGTTTTATGAAAGAGTTTCAGAAAGAATTAGTTTTACGATAGATATCAGAGTTTTACAGAAAGAAAATAAGTTTCTAGAAAAGTTTTACAAAAAGAGATTTCTTTTCAGGGAAAAAGAGTTTTCAGAAAAGATTAGTTTTCTTATAAAATATGAATATTTCAGTTTCAGGAAATAATTTTTTCATAAAGCATTTTAGTTCTTGTTTTAACTATCCACCCACTAGGTCATTCAAACGATCTAACCCTCTCACTCTTCAGTGTTTTCTATTTTGCAGGTCTACTTAGAGGACGAGCTCGAAGGGATGGATACTGATAGCAATCACTGGGGTTATTGGGTCCACACATCAGTCAGATTTGAGGCATATGGATCAGTCAAATTTAATATTGTAATAGTTAAAGTACAAGTCAGGTTTAGGTTGCATGAGAATCTTTACTTAAGGTTGTCAGAGTCAAAGTTACCAGGGTTTAGTATAATAAGTTCAGAGTTGTGAAAGACAATGTTTACTTAATGAAATTAAGTTGGGTAAGTAGCCCTTAAGTGTAAGTGCGTGATTCATGTTTGTCAAATAATTAGAAAAACAGTTGTGTTAAAATAGTCTGTCAATTAGTTAAAAGCTAAGGGTGATACGGTGACTATCTCCTACCAGTAGAATCTCTGAAAGGATGATGTTACAGGTCTACATTGGGAAAATTGACTTATCTTTTCTGTATGGAGAACACAAATACATTCTCTCTCCCAAATAGTCGAAAGACTTCATGGTTTGATAATCACAGTATGTTTCTTCAGCCTAATCATCAATTCAGACACAACAAAACTTATTTTCATATAAATAGTACAGAATACTCAGCACCACTACCAATTAGGGAAAGCAAAAAAATCTCACAACAGATCGAGGAGCTAGGGTTGAGAAAGGTTATTGAACTTGATGCTAAATTGATTAATAAAAGTGGATTTTGTAAAATGGGGTCTAGCTATAGTGATAATTCATGCGACTTCTATCGTTTATTGAAGTAAATTTTCGAGGTGGAGTACCTTGGCTTACCTATTAAGAGAACCATATTATTCATTTGTGATTGGTATGATCCAATTAATGGGAAGAAGGTTCATACACATTATAAGCTGGTGGATGTCAACAAAAGACGCCCATATAGAAAGTATGAACCATTCATTCTCGTTGTGTAAGCATCACATATGTACTATGTTCCTTAACCTGGCGCCAAATGAGACACAAGTGATTGGTTGACCGTATGTAAAATCAAAGTTATGTCAATTATGGATATTAAAAAATCATCAAACAAAACTCATGTCCTAGAAATAATATTTCAATAAGATATGGAAGAGTATGTGCATGAAATTGAAAAAAATAATAGGGGTTGATGTTGAACTTGGTGATTTGAATGTATCAACTGGGGAATTGATTGATATAGACTCGGGGGATGCTGAACAAGAATCAGATGAACAAAATCTTTAATGAAGCTCAGAAGGGATAAAAGAATATGAAGACAATGATTTTATTGATGATGATGATATCGACTAGTGTTAAAACATTTAGTGTTTATGTTCGAGCATATCTAGACTTTTTGTTAAATAATTAATTATATGTGCCATTTTAAAAAATAGCATGTCGTTAATAATGATGATAGTATTAATTATTATAAAATAGTAATAATTAAGTTTTTGAAAAAATAATTTAAGATCGCATACATTAATAAGAAAATAAAATATTCTCGAACGATTAGATTTGATCGGTAATATTTAAGTTACTGCCATAAAAGCCCTCTGCGAATTTTCATTTACCGACTGATTTTTTATTCGGTCATGTAACATCCCCCTCTAGGAGATGCTACCGGCAGAGAATAGGTTGTCATATCCCCTTAAGCCTATGACTTACTGACTGTGAACATCACATCTCAAATACTAACTCATGCATGAGGACCATTGCCCAACTCAACAACATAGAATGCATTTTAATACTCATAATTGTGTACTTAAATACGCTTCTCTTTAAAACTTTGTAATAGAAATTTTTAACACATTATAAAGACTTATACATTACTAGTGACTGACATCCAATTTTACTTTGACACTAATTGTGCTGAACCTCTGTACTCGATCTGGTGGACTCAAACACCCTAGTGACTACCATCAGTATCCATCCTCTCGAGCTCGTCCTCCAAGTAAACCTGTAAAATAGAAATACTAGGAGTGGGGGGTTAGATCATTTGAACGACCTAGTGAATGGTCAGTTTAAAATGGAAACTGAAATATTTTATGAAAATTTCATTATTCTGGAATCACAATCATCTCAAGAAAACTGATTTTTTTCTGAAAATTCTCTCTTATCTGAAATCAAATTTCTTTCTGTGAAACTTTTGTTGAAATCTTTTCTATCTGTAAAACTCTGAGATTCTCATGAAACTATTTCTCTTGAAAACTCTTTCATAAAACTATCTTTTCTAAAAATCATGTCTTTGAGAATCTGTAGAAAACCTGATGTATAGGGGCGTTACATATCGACATACTACCATAAGCCTAGAAAATCTGTAGAAAACCTTACTCATAGGGGCATTGCGTATTGCCGCCCCCAAAAGGCCTATCCAGTGGTCTTGGGAAGTTACATATTGTTGTCGTCCAAGCCACTGAATTAGAGCCAGGTGTGCAAATCCATGTCATTGGGGCGTTACGTATCGCCGTCCCCCAATGTATGCCACCCTCCTGTCTCTGAATCTAGGGTCTATGGGCATTATATATCGCCATCCCCTAGCCCTGTAATCTAGGATCTAGGGGCATTACATATCATCGTCCCCCTAGTCCTTCTATACATGTGCACATGTTATATCCGTCAATTCCAATAACCGTCAATTCTACAAGTAACATCTGAGGTGGGTTTTTCGCCAATGCCTCCAAAAATCACAAATATCATGCTTTTAAAGTCAATACTTTTCAAAACATTCCCATTAATTAAATATTTGATATCAACTTGGCTAACGCCCTAAAACATTTAAAAATAAATCTCAAATCAAAAGAAAATAAGTAAATAAGTAAATATCAACTTGAAAAGAAAAGGTCGACTAACATATTGATAACTATTGCCAATGATCCTGGATGCAACTGAAAAGGTACTTGCGGAAAAGCTAGCTCCTCTTGTATTCGAGTATGGTTAGCATATATAAACTAGAAGCTAATCATGATCATGGATGTAGTGGATGCTTATGCATGTTGCATTTATGTCGGGATATCTAACATGCTAATGGACTTTAACATCCTAGGACGAAACTGAAATGGAATGAAATTGGTCTTGCTATGCCTTGCGACTTCAGGTCTTGCATATAGCGATGCTCATACGATCATAATGAAATAGAGAGCATTTCTTGTCACGTGTCATGACATTAAGGGTTCCACATTGCGACTCCCACATGATCAGACCTGAGGTAGAGAGCTTATTTTTGCTCCGCGTCATGACATTAGGTGTTGGACATCGTGACACTCACAAAATCAGACCTGAGGCTTCCACACAACCAACTTGAGGCTTCAACATGACTGACCCGAGGGTTCCATATGATTGACCCTAGGCAAACACTACACTGACCCGAGGTAGAGGGTATTTTTATGTTTAGCATGACTCACATGCACTGACCCAAGGTAGATGGTATTTTCATGTTCAACGTTACTCCCACACGCACCGACTTAAGGTAGAGGGTATTATCATATTCAGCATGACTCCCACACACACCGACCCGAGGTATAGGGAATTCACATGGTCGGCATCACATATACAACCTGATCCGAGGTAGAGAGCATTCACACGGTTGGCATCACTCATCACCCATACGACCTAACCTGAGGTAGAGAGAATTCAAATGGTCGGCGTCACGAAGCTAGCCTATACGCGTCGTGAAGCTAGCCCAATTTTTAGGGCCAACACTTGTTCTCTATTGTCACTGCCCAAAGCAATTCCAATACTTCCATCACACTAACACCTTCACATGAGCACTTCTCTAAATACAATATGTCTATAACATCATCCATCACAAAGCATAACAATTTATCATCAAAACATCAAAAACAATTCCCCCAAAAAAGCTAATTAATTCGGCCATCATGCCCATTTTACACCTTGACATTATTTCAACCACAACTTAGGCACAATTCACTCTAAATAACATCACAAACATATATTGAGGCTTAGACTTTACTCAATCTTCTCAAACAACAAATCCCCAAATTTGTAAGGTTCATAAGTGTGATAATGCAAGTAAAGAATGAAAGCTCATTTTCCTAAATGAGAATAAGAAAGAAAAAAAGAAGCTTACTTGACTAAGAAAAGCTTGAGAATTCATCACCATTCCTTCAAATTTCTCATGAGATTGAAGAACATTAGAGAGCTTTCCCTTGAAGCTCGCTCACGTTTTTGGCTTGAGACAGAGATGAGTGAATAATGTCTTATTTATAGTTAAATTGCTGATTTTTTGTAATGAAATGAGTAGCTAAGATTGTTCCACATCACCCATTCTATTCCATTCTCGAAATCCACTGTAGCAGCCACGAAAATCACAATTTTGGACTACTTCCGATTTGAATTTGGGAAAATGCCCAACACCAAAGTTGTAGGTCTCGGTCTTAGAGTTTCGAAGATATAAAATTCATAGGAATCAGAGCTCGTACGAAAATGTTAGGGCCCAAATACTAAGGGTTATCCGTAATATAACATAAGATAAATTCCGTATCGAAACTGCAAAGAATTTATCAAAGATCCAAAATGTAATTCTACAAGGATATACGTGCTTGAGAATGATTTATATAATGTTTTATACCACCTATAACATAGTAGTCATCAAAATTATCGGGGTGTTATAATCCCCCCTTTAAATAGGATTCGTTATTAAATTCAATTTAAGGTTGAAGCTCCCATATTATGTTGTTTCCTTAGCCACCAAGTTTCAACTAATTGTATTCTCATAACCAATTCTGCTTCATAACCTAGATCGCACTACTTCTCGACAATCTTCTATACAATGTCATTATACCATAGGACAATGTGATTATCATGATGAACCTGGTATGTCATTACTTGGAAAACATAACTGAGGATGTACTCTAGTTTGTCTGCGTGAGCCCTTACTCTTATGTAAGCTATTCTGCTTTACCTGGGTTCAATTTGACTTAATAACTAAGATCTCTGCCAAACTGATCATTTACCATTTCGCTAGCAAACATACGTACTCTTCATCTTACCGTAACATCTACTTATATATAACACCTCTTACCATGCTTGCATATACAGCACCAAAGTCTGTGAGCTTTAGTGAATAATCCCTTAAATTCATGACTGAGAGATAATTCCTCGTTCTCATTCCATGAACTTCTTTCTGAGTACTCTACACTTACCATCATGCTACAACTATCTCCATGCATCATAGAAACCTTATTTCTAGTCCTCTAGTTATGCTCAATAACTTATTTAACCTTAATAATTATATCTTTGGGTTCTTTTTAGCTGGTACTTTCTAGTCTCTGGAAATAATAGTGTTCTCTATGGTTAGGCTTCTTCACGTTCTACCTTAACTCTGGGAAAAATATATTTACGAGAGTAATCTTTGTCACTATCAACAATGATTGTACTTGATACTTCCTTAGCTCCACGTGTTCAATCTGATCATAACATTCATTCTCATAGCTTACTTATTTAACCCTCTATTTTCTCCTTGCTAAGTTCCAATTACTTATCAGCTCCGTCCTTCAAGTTCTCTTATCTCTACCTATCTGATGGGCTTAGGACCTCATGGTTCATGGTCAAATTCTTCATGTACTTCTAGCTTACTACTGTTGTTTATCGATGGCTTAATTGTATATTTTTTTTGTGCTTAAATGATATTCCTTGCTATTGACATCAAAGTTGGCGATTCTGTTCTGGTTAAAGCTCATTTATGCTTAAACGATATTCCTTGCTATTAACGTCAACGTTGGCGATTTGGTTCTGGTTAAAGCTCATACTCTTTCCGTACCTTTAAATTCATTGCTAGAATAAATCTTGTTAACCTTTTTTCACACCGACTTCTTTTCCTTGCCTGGTTGCACACTAAGATATACCACTTTCAGTTATTCCTGGCATCGCTTGACTAATGCTTCTTTTTTTCATTATTTTACCTCAATAGTTCCTTCTTCAATTCCTTTACCTAGAGTTATTTTCCCCTTCTCTTCTGCTCTTATACTCTGACTGAAGTTCCAATGTTTTATGTCTTGATTTTCTTCTCGGAATGATATTATCCTATAAATATCTCTTACCCTGCCATATAGGATACTATACTACACCACAGATTCCTCATCGGCACTAACATCGTGGTCCATCATTACTATCGTTGTCCAACGAGGGTTAGAAGGGTGAGGTTGGTCCTAAAGTCTTTTTCGATTGTAGTGGTCTAACTAGCTACGCGTGCTGCAGTTGCACTTGCTACTCATTTATAATACTAGGATTCCCTTATTTACATATCTGACATTGAGGTCCCACACTAAAGTAGTACTACTAGGAACTATTTGAATCACCTCCTTCACTTTACTCCTGATTTATTTCCGACTATTAGTCACACTATTCTTTACTGAGAACCTTCTTAAGTTTCCTGCTCCCTCAAAATCCTACCATACTCCTTCTGTTGTTCTTTCTTTCGAAGTTTGCTCTTTTACATGAATTTCCTAATGATGCAATGAATCTTTGCCTTATCGAAAGGCTTTATCAATCATGTATTTTATCTTGATGGTCATAAGTATTTCCTCCTTATATCAGTTTCTTAAACCTCTAAAGTCATTACCTCTCTAAAAGCTCTATATATTTAACAACAAGCTTTGGTATCACTACAAAACCTTTGGTTTGGGTGTTGTTTTATACTAAAATTTCTTATTTAGTATGGTTGGAAGCTCTGTATAAGTCGTATATCTTACTTATGGGGGGCATTATATGTGTATGCATTGCTTATTCTGGTTCCTTACTCCTTTAAGCCTTTTACCTTCTCGAAGACTATCAGTTCTATAATAACATAAGTTATCCCTTCTAGATTCGGCTAGACTTACTATGAATTCAAATTACTCTATCTCTTACAGAATATTACTATTTTAAGATTATTATTTAGGTTCTCTTAAATTCCTTGGTTCGACTATCTTGATGTCTTATGATTTGTCTGTCCCGTAGGTATTCCTATTTACTTGTCCATATCCTTATTGGGCTCTAAGTTGAGGGGTTACTATATGCATTTCCTAGAGATTTGAGAATACTCATTACTGTTATTTGTCTAAGTTCAATGATGCTCTAGTTAGGTGTCTATATTCTTACTAAATCAGTGGCTAAGGGAAGGAAGAATTATTATTCATTCTGTTGGAATCAGCATCGACTTCTCCACATCTTAGGGTTCCACAACTTTTATCAACTATTCTAAGGTCTCCATTTACGTTACTGTCTTTAAGTTACATTATATATGTTACTATATATATTGAACTTCCTTGCTACTTCCCACATCATTCTATCTCTTGGCTCTAACCCGTACTACTGATAATAGTGGTTATTTACCCTCATGGAGTTCTACTTTTTCTGTAGGCTTTAGCTACGTCGCCTAACCTATAATATGTATCGATCCATTTTTGCTAACTCATGGGTGTCTCCAATCTAATGAGCATATTTCTTACGTTTGTATGGGTTTCTAATATGTTTGGTCTATTATGTGTGTTGGAGTTCTACGGTCCCAAGGATCGAATAAAGCATAAAAACAAACATGTGAATACACGAGGAAGTTGCGGAATACTTACATCGAGCGATTGAGCGATGCGGTGGACAACAAAAATTTTTTCTGCCCTTTGAGAAGCTCGGCAGTGGGCTGTTTTGAAGTCCTCAAAATTCGGCCATGGATCTCCATCAAGCTCCAAGCTTTGTGTCGATGATTCCATGCTCACGAGTGCGGTTTCCCTATCACCTTCGCAAGACCCTATAGTGTGCTAGCACTCTTGATTTTTACCACAAAAATCATTTTTGCACTCCCCTTGGTTCACGGTGAAACCAGTGAGTTTGAGGAAGAAATCAGCCTATTTGGGCGAGAGAGAGTTGAGAGGAAAGAGAGAGTGTTTTGTTGATTATTTGATTTCTAAACTCCAAATAATACATAAACCAAAATTTCGGTATTAGCCTTTCAAAAAGGCCAACCAAATTTTGGAGCCAAAAGGCATTTAATGCCATCCACCAACTCACATCAATCACAAGTGACATGTTGTCAATCACTCAAAGTGACTAGACATCACATCAATCAATCAAGTGACAAGTTGTCACATCACTCAAAGTGACTAATGATTTGACGCTTGATGTGACTAGCGATTTGACGCTTGATGTGACTTGTGTGCCACACTCGAATTCAAAATGAGAATGCGCTCGCAAACATTCCCGTGCTCGGGTTCACTAATTCCAAATTAACGAATTTTCCGTTGCGACGTAATTAAATAATTATGCCTAGTAAAATCATTATTCACGTTGCTAACGAATTAATTCTAAATTAACTCATTCGCCCGAATTAAAATCTAATTTCAATTCCGTGTCGAAATCCAATTTCGTATAATATATCGAATATATTATTTTATTGATTAATTCCAAATTAATCTTTATCTCTCTTTAATTGATATTTTATCCCAGATAAAATATCTCCGCAATTAATCCCAGATTAATTTTCACTTTCATTTAATTAATTCCAGATTAATAACGTGGCAGTCATACGTCATCGGTGAATCTTCGGGAAGCGACCCATGAGATCCCCGGATATGTTGGCAGTAAATACGGTCGTCGGACTATCCAAACACGTAAGTACCTAGTACTACGTTAGTACCGATTTACAAGACAAGGTTGGCTTCTAGCAAAGCGCCATGCCTACCCAATTCTCCAGAAATATCCTTACAGGAATATGTGAGATATCAGCCGTAGTATACGTAGTATTGTGTATTTCGATCCAGTATTGGAGCACATATCGGATCTCTGGTAAATAGTCACTATAATCGGATAAACATGACCTAGTCATTTTATCCCGATGATTGTAGTACATAAGAGAACCAGTTGCGTATCTTATTTGACCATCATCTAAACTATGACTGGAGTGATACTTCTGTCTTTACATCACACCCAACACACTACGATTCTCAATATACCCAGCAGAGGCGTACACAGAACCTGTTAAAGCCCTGGACGACCTAAAACCAAAGTATATTGATTGTCGCAAGTATTACCGGTGCAAGTCTCAGGTTAAGACCAAATACACCTACCCTGATTTCGAACTTCCATCCAGGATGTCATACAACCAATGGAATTCCGAGGGGTCTATCCAGAGCAAAGCTGTTTTCCGTACCATCGGTAAAACACAACCTCCTACTACACTTGCATGAGTATCCTATACCCAAATATATGAGAACTATGTCGTTATTCCCTCACAACGTGCACAAGTGTAATACTAGTCTTTTACGCATTATCGATGTCCAATCTCGATAATACTCTGACTAGGGATATTTATGTTGGATAATATGACCCATAGCGTCACTATTTGTACAGATCACGGTGTTGTTGTACAAATTAACTATGTGACAAGGAAATTGCACTCTCATCATTTGTGATTAGATCACCATAGATGTATAAATGAAGAGAGGTCCATATGATTAGT